>PVKU01009961.1:18621-56842 GCA_004027475.1 Anoura caudifer | reverse complement strand
AAAAAAAAAAAAAAAAAAAAAAAAAAAAAAAAAAAAAAAAAAAAAAAAAAAAAAAAAAAAAAAAAAAAAAAAAAAAAAAAAAAAAAAAAAAAAAAAAAAAAAAAAAAAAAAAAAAAAAAAAAAAAAGATACAGAAGATCAATGAAACCAGCTCCGATTCTTTGAAAAAATAAACAAGAATGATGAACATCTAACCAGGATCATAAAGAAAAACAGAGAGGACTCAAATAAATAAAATCAGCTGAAAGAGGGAAGGTAACAACTGATTTCACATAAATACAAGGGATTATAAGAAAATACTAGGAACAACTACATGCGAAGAAATTGGGTAATCTAGATGAAATAGATACATTTCTAGAAACATACAATCTTCCAAATCTGAATCAAGAAAAATCAGAAAACCTAAATAGACTGATAACAACTAATGAAATTAAAGCAGTAATCGGTAAAACTCCCAGCAAGCTAAAGTCTTGAACCAATTAGCTTCACAGGCAAATTTTACCAATGATTCAAAGAACTAACACCTATCCTTCTCAAACTACTCCAAAAAAATTCAACAGGAGTGAAGACTTTCAAGGTCTTTTTATAAGATCAGTATTATCCTAATTCCAAAACCAGATAAAGACACAAAGAAGAAAGAAAATTATAGGCCAACATCCCTGATGAACACAGATGCTAACTAACATCCTCAACAGAATATTAGCATACTAGATCCCGCAATAAATTATCAAGATCATACACCGTGACCCAGTGGGATTTATCCCAGGATGCAAGGTTGGTGCGATACTTGAATATCAATAAATGTGATACATCAAGTAAACAAAATGAAACATAAAAATCATATGATCATTTCAATAAATGCAGAAAAAGTATTTGACTATAAAATGAATATAGGAATATTAAATAGTTCCTGAATGATTGCTTGTAATTTCTCAATTCCGATTCAGTTTCAGACATAAGTAAGAGAGGTTGGTTTTTGAAGGGTGATAAGAGAGTGTGAAATATTTACTTTGTGGAATGGGGAGTTACACATTTCAGCAAAGTGTAGCAGCAGGATTGCTGGGCAATGTTAGGTGCCCATTTGTTGTCAAAAATGTCAAGTTGGAAAAATTAATCTTTGAATTTTTCTATTTTTCTGTTTTCTTAAAAATTTTCAGCCATTGTGATGAAGATAAGAAAAAGGTAGCTACCTGAACTTAATCAGGGCTACATCTGATCAGGCAGGATCATCCTTAGTGCTATTAGTAAACATTTCAATTTTCTCACCTCTCAGATACTTAATAAGATTATACTTCCTTAGCTTTTAAAATATGCATAATTATATGACTTCTTTTTTTCTCAGCTGAATGGTCACTTGGTTGAAGAAAAATAACAAAATAAGTTAAGGAAATATATTATTTAAATGTTTATTAAAAATGTTGTCACAATAACCTTTTGTTTAACAACATCTTCCTTACCAATAATCATGAGTATACACTTTGAGAATAAAAATAAAAGTAGTCTTATATCCTTAATGCATGCATGTTAAGCTGGTTTACATGCTAATTTATGCATTTACTTGACATTTGTTGATTAAGCGTTTGCTATAATTATTTTATGATAACAGAAACAAGTACAACAAATTGCATATATAGTTTCCTTTTATTGCCTGAGTAGTATTTTGTGGTATGAGTCCACATAATTTTGTGGTATGAGTCCACAGATTTCCTTACTTATTCACTTGTTGAGGACATCTGGGTTGTTTCCAGTTTTTGACTATTACAAACAAATCTCTAGTCATCCAGGTACAAAATTTTATGTGCTTATGATCTTTATTTCTCTAGGAAAAAATGCCTAAAGAACAATTGCTTGTTGGTATAGTAGTCATTTACATAGTTTTTAAAAGAAATTATCAAACTTAATTCCACAGTGGCTGCCTCATTTTATGTATTGATCAGAAATGTACAAATCATCCCATGTCTCTGCTTTCTTAGTATTTAGTACTTTCACTATATATTTATTTTATTTTGGCAATTCTAATAGATATATAGAGGTATTTCATTGTGGTTTTAGTTTTTATTTCCCCAATAACTAATGATGTTGAACATCTTTTTATATGCTGATTTGCTTTTTATATATCTTCTTCAATGAAATTTCTGTCTTATGTCCATTTAATTGATTATTTTTCATTGTTGCATTTCAAGAGTTCATTATATATTTTAGATATTTGCCTTTTTTTAGATATGTGGTTTGTACATATTTTCTCCTAGGCTGTGGTTTTCAATTCATCTTTTTATCTTTTTAACAGGGCCTTTTGAAGAGCAAATGAATTTTAATTTATTTTTGGCATCAAAGAACTCTTGCATAGTCTAGATATCAATTGTTTCCTACTTTTTTCTAAAAAAGTTTTACACTTTTGCTATTTAAATTTAAGTTGATGATCCATATTGTGTGTGCCCATGAAGTGACAGGTTTAGGTCAAAGTTCATTTTTGTGTTTGAGTAGTCAGTTGTTGCCACCCCATGTGTGATAGGCTATACTTTCCGCATTGAATTGTTTTTGCAATGTTATAAAAAAAATTGCTTGAACATTTGTGTGATTCTATTTCTAGATTCTCTATTTTGATCCATTGACATATGTGCCCTCTGCAATATCTCACAAGGTAGTGATATATTATTTTGACACCACATAAATTGATATCTTCTACTTCAACTATTCTCATTCTTTTTTATTTTCATTTAAAATTTAGAGTAATTTTATTTTCTACACAAGAAAATTTGGGTTTTGGGATTGAAAAAAATAAATTTACATGACAATTTAATGAAGAATTGACATCATTACTATGTTCAGTCTTCTAGAACATGAATAAAATATGTCTCTATTTACTTAGATCTCCTTTGATTTCTTTCACCATTGATTTATAATTTCAGTATACAAGATCTAAATATGTTTTGTTAGATTTTATGAAAATATATTATTTTTCAAAGATTTTATTTTTATTTTATTTTTAGGATATAAGAATACATCTAAAATTTATTTTAAAATTTACTGTTTTTCTTTTTTAAAATGTTAGAAGTCATTTTATTAAATATGATACTATAGTTATGGAAAAATAATTCTCAGCATGGTAAGCTTCAAGAATACTCTTGACATTACTCTGCCACATACTTGAGAAGCTAATCACTTAAAACCAGCATCCTTGATAGAGTAATATTTTTTAGTCTCTTTCTCTCTCTCTCTCTCTCCTCTCCTCTCCTTATTCCTTTTTTCAAAAAATCTGTTTCTTTTGTACCCTTCATTATGTCTGAAATTTCCTCTTGGTCACATGAATGTATGATTTTTCTAACACACTTTGTTGAATAATATGCTCTGTCCTCATTAATAGTGAAAATGGTCATGTATCAACTGATCTCTATGTGAACTCTAATGCATATAGATACACATCTACCCAATATTAAACTCTTTAGTTGTTATAGCCCTAAAACAAGACCCATTTTAAAGTACATTAACTGCTCTAATTTTTCTCACTGACATTTTTTCATTTTTTATTTTATTGATATACAGTTGTCAAATAAAATTATCTATGTACTTAAAATGTACAATGTAATGATTTTATATACATATACACTGTGCAATGATTACTACAATGAAGTTAGCACATCCTCCTCCTCACATAGACACTTCATTTATTGATTTAATTTGGTGGAAGTACTTAATATCTACTCTCTGAGTGAATGTCACACGCACAAACAGCATTGTTAACTACAGTCACACGCTGCTCGTTAGATCCTCAGGACTCGCTGGTGCTGCCACTGGAGGTTTGCACCTTCTGACCAACGTCTCATTCTCCCACCTCCACCTTTGGCAAACACCACTTTCATCTCCATTTCTGTGAATTCACCTTCTTTTATTTCTTTGTTTTTCAGTGTCCACATATAAATGATACCATACCATATTTATTATTCTCTGGTTTATTTCACTTAGCATAATGCCCACCAGGTTTTTCTATGTTGTCACAAATAGAAAGGCTTCCTTCTTTTTTTATGGCTGAGTACTATTTTATCACATATATAGCACATTTTCTTTATCTGTTCACTCACAGACAGACGCTTAGGTTGTTTCCACATTTCAGCAATTGTGCATAATGCTGAAATGAACACAGGGGTGCAGATATCTCTTTAAGACTCTGAGTTAATTTTTTTAGATATATAGCAGAGTGAAATTGCTGGATCACGTAGTGGTTCTATTTTTCATTTTTTAAGTGATTTCCATACAGTTTTCCATAATGTCTGGGTCAGTTTATATTCTTACTAATAGTGTACAACTGTTCCTTTTTTTTCCTGTATCATCACCACTGTTTGTCTTTTTGATTATAGACATTCTAGCAGGTATGAGGTGATACCTCATTGTGGTTTTGATTTGCATTTACCTGATGATTAGTGAGGATGACAACCATTACATGCAATTGTTGGACATTTATATGTTTTCTTTAGAAAAATAACTGTTCAGGTATTCTATCTATTTTTAATTGAGTTACATGTGTTTTGCTTTTAAGCTGAAACAGCAAGTATTTGGCCAGTGTATTTTTTTCTGTCTCAGTAAATAGCAGTACTAGTCATTTACATTATCACTGAAATCCAACACTACTATTTTTTTTTGGCTACCAATTTCTCACTGAATATACAATTTGCAATTTTTTCCAGTTCTATAGGTTACCTTTCATTTTTGTTGATTTTTTTAATTCTTCAATTACAGGTGTCCCCATCCCCCCCATTACTCTCCCCTGCCCTACCCACTTCCACCTCCCAATTCAGTCCTCCCCTTATTCTCTTTGTTCATGGTCCTTTACACAAATTCCTTGATGAACTCCCCCTTCTTTCCCAGATATTCCCCTTCCTCCTTCCCTCTGATTTCTGTCAATATTTTCTTTATTTCCACATCTGGTTCTATTTTGCTCACTTGTTTGTTTTGATGATTAGGTTCCACTTATAGGTGAGGTCATATCATTTGTCTTTCACTGCCTGGCTTATTTCACTTCACATAATGCTTTCCAATTCCACTATATTTTGTTGATTTTTATGATTTGCTATGCAGAAACTTATACTTTGAAATAGCCTCTGCTTATTTATTTCTGCTTTTGTTGCCTTTGCTTTTTGGGTCAGATCTAAAAAGATCATTGATAAAATCAATGTAAAAAATCCTAATTTTTTAAAGATTTTTATGGCTTAAGGTCTTACATTCAAATAGTTAATCCATTTTGGTTGATTTGTATGTATGCTGTCAGGTGAGTCTATTCATCATTTTATGTATGAATATTCAGTTTTTCCAGCATCATTTACTGAAGAGATTAATTTCCCCATTATGTATTATTAGCTCCTTTGTTGCAAATTAATTGACCATATATGGATGGGTTTAATCTGTGTTCTTTCTATATATGATGCATGTATCTGTTTTAATGTCAATACCATATTATTTTGATTGCTATAGCTTCATAATACAGTTTGGAATGAGATAGAATGATGCCCTCATCTTTGTTCTTTTCTCTCAAGATTTCTTTGACTATGTGAGGTCTTTCATGGTTTATGCAATTTTTTAAAAAATTATATAAAAATGTCATTGTACTTTTGATAGTGACTGTATTGAATCTGTAGATTGCTTTGGGTAATAGGGACATATTAATGATATTACTTCTTCTAATAACAAGCACAGAATAATTATTCATTTATTTGTGTCATCAATTTTTTCCTCCAATATTTTGTAGTTATCAGCATACAGATATATTTTTAATATATTATTTATTTATTTTTAGACAGGGGATGGGAGGGAGAAAGAGAAGGAGAGAAATGTCAATGTGTGGTTGCCTCTAGTGTGCCCCCTACTGGGGACTTGGCCTGCAACCCAGGCATGGACCTGCCTGGGAATTGAACTGGCAACCCTTTGGTTTGCAGGCCAGCACTCAATCCACTGAGCCACATCAGCCAGGACAGTCTACAGATATTTTCCTTCCTTGGCTAAGTTTATCTCTGAGTATTTCGTTCCTTTTGATGGTGTTATAAATAGAGTTTTCTTCTTCATTTTTTATTTAGTTAGTTCATTATTAGTGTACAGAAATGCTACTGAATTTTGTGTGTTGATTTTTCATTCTGCAACTTTGCTCAATTTATTAATTCTAACAGTTCTTCTGGGGGGTATAGTCTTTAGGGTTTTCCATCTAAAAGACCATGTCATTTGCAAATTGATATATTTTTACTTCCTCCTTTAAAATTTAGATTCATTTGATTGCTTTTTTCTTGCCTAATGGCTTTGCTTGTGACTTCTATATTCAATAGAATTGATAAAAGAGGGCACTATTGTCTTATTCCAGATTTTAGAGAAAAAGCTTTTAGATTTTCATCAACAAGTAAGATATCAGCTCTGGCCTTGATATATATGGCCTTTAAGATGTTGAGGTACATTCTTTCTAAACCTGAATTGTTGATAATTTTATATCATGAAAGGATATTGAGTTTTGTGAAAGACTTTATTTATTAAGATAATTATATGATTTATTTCCTTTATTTTATTAATATATATTACATTTATTGATATGCATATATACAGAATCACTTTTGCATTGCAGGGATGATCTTACTTGGTCATGGTTTATTATCCTTTTAATATATTGTTGAATTTGCTAATATTTTATCAAGATATTTTTATCTGTGCTTATCAGCATTAATTGCCTATAGTTTTCTTTTCTTTATGGTTTTGGTGTCAAGATAATCCTGGTCTCATAAAATGAGTTCAGAATATGCCCTTCTACTCAATAATGTTGAAAAAGTTTGAGTGTTTGCATTAATTCTTTTTTTTTAAAATGTTCGGTACAATTCAGCAGTAAAGAACTATATTGCAATAACTAAGCTTAGGAAAATGAATGGAAAATATCTGGTAGGAAAGAAATCCTTTAAAAAAATAGGTTAACATATTGCCCAACTGCACATAATTTTAAGCCTGCATTTTTTCATAATTCTAATTAGAAAACTCTTTCATTGGGGAATTTTCATATTAGAAATAAAATATCCTTTTTGACTCACACACCTCCAGCTTTATAAACCTAATCATAAAATACAGATAAGAAATGGACATGTTGCTTGACACAGCTTCTATTTTGTATGTATTCTCAAAAATTGTTTAAATATTCAATTTGATGCAGTTATCAAAATATGCTTTAAATATACATAGTTTAATAATTAATCCATTGTTCCTTGATAATGGAATCATTTTTCATTCTCTGCTAACTTCCCTTTTAAAACAGAGTTAGGACCATCTTTATTTCAACTCACTACATTTTCTTGTACTAAATCATTTTTAAGTAATTATAAGAAATTGAATATGCACTCAAAATCTAAACATTCTTATCAAACAGTAATCGATTAATGCATAATAGTGAGATTGAGTTGGGGGTTACAATAAATTTTAAAGAGATTGGACAATTTTAAAGTTAAAGCCCAAGCTAGGAGACACAAGATTAAAACAAAACAAAATAAAACAAACAAACAAACAAACAAACAAACAAAAACACCTTTTTGTGCTATGTTTGAAGTAAAGAATAAAAGCCATTTTAGTTGTGTGATATTGGGCAAATTGTTCAACACATGTGCCTGTATAGGAGACCGTTCTGCTTAGTATGGGCCCAGCTCCTACTCGGAGATGCACAGGACCCACGACCATGAATAGGTTCTCCTGTGGGGAATCAGGCCTGCATTGTACCTAGACTGCTATGAGACTTGCTTTTGCTAAAACTCCCTCACCCTGAATTGAGACAGCAATTGCTTACTGTTGCTTTCTAAAATCCATGCTAAATCTTCCAAGGATGAGTGTAACCAGTTCCACCACTTTCCCTTTGCATTTGCAAATATCCTTCTTCTGCCATGTGATTAGTGGCATCATCTTTGTTTTCTGTAAAAGGTAATCACCTAAAGCGAAGCTGTGCATAGTAAATGAGGACCATCAAGTAATGTGCCCCAGAAAAGAAATAAACACTTGTCAAGGTAAGGGCCAAGGCTTTTTCTCCCCTTGAGAGAGAAGCCACCCATCCATTTTCCTCCACAGGACTCAGTAGTCCATGTGAATTTCTCCTGCCTCATCTACAATATGGTGGACCCCATAAGCCAGGGTCTACATCATGCCTGAATTTCATTAATTCCCCTAAGTTGCTTTGAATATTAATTTATTTTTTAAAGTGCATAGCATAGTACATGGCACATTTTGGGTATCTTATAATTGTTCATTATGACTATTCTGACTCATTATGAGTATTATAAATAACACTGCTATGAACACTTGGGGTGCATAGGTTCTTTTGAATTGGTGTTTCAGGACTCTTACATTGTATTATATTGCCAAAAATAAAGCTAAAAGAAAAGAGCTGAAACTGTAGATATGTGAATGGCTGACAAGAATAAAGAAATTTTATTTGTTTGGAGTAGCAGTTCTGGGATTTTATAGATTTATTAGAAACATATGATCTTTAGTTTACTTTTTAAGAGATAGATTATTTTTCCATCTAAATTACTGTATCCTATCCACTATCCTTCAGTCAGTATACACAGTGAGTGCTTCCCCATTTCCCACACTGAAGAGATTTCTTTCCATGTCCTACCGCCTTCCTTCCCTAAGGACTCCAAGGACAACATCAGTCAGGATTAAACCACATTATACCCATAATGCATTGTTCAAAAGCATCCAATTGAACCAACAGAGAGTGTAAGATTATGGCAATCACTAATCTTAGGTCACAAGCTATATTTTGAAACTTTCAATAGCTTTGTGTTAAAACTCTAAAAGACAAAGTATAGAGGCTTTTCAATTCTGTCATATAAGGTTAAAAAAAGAGACCTTATGTTTGGTGGCTAGGAGAACTTTTCCCCTTGACATTAAATCTTTTTCAGAAAACAAAACAAAATAACTACAATAAGCCATTTCCACGGGTGACCAAATACACTGGCTTTGGCTTTATTCTCTCATTCCTTGTGAAATCTATATAATAGACTTCAAAGTTAAATTATGCACGTACACATACATGTATATATAGATATAGATATAGATATACAGGTATATACTTATTATCATATTGCTTGTGTACATATTTACTATTATTGATACATTGTCCATATAAATATTTTGGGGAGCTTAGCAAATGCCAATATGGCTTAATATAGTTGCCAGGGATACATAGCTAAAACAGATTCTTGCTTTCAAATTCATAGGCAAGTAGGTCAGGGTAGGGATTTCAAAAAATTACAAATGTAAATTACATACAAAAATATTATGAGCATATGCCAAAAAATTTAAGTCTGTAAGCAAAATGCAAAGCTGGTTTACAAAGAGAATTTGAGTGTCCAGGCCCAGTGGCTCAGTTGCTTGGAGTGTCCTTCATACACAAAAGCTCATGTGTGTGATTCTTGGTCAGGGCTCACGCAGAAGGTAACTAACTAATGTTTCTCTCACATCGATGTTTGTCTCTCTCTCTCCTTCCCTTCCCTCTCTCTAAAACATATCCTCTGGTGAGGGTTTAAAAAATGTTGCTTCTTTAGGGAAGTTCTACCTGACTTTTCTGACTGGACCAGTGTCTAAAAATAAATAATTAAATAAAAATAAAAGGAGGATTTGAATGACTAAAATATATAGTCAGTAAAGAATATTAATGTTTACTAAATTGTAAAATGTAGTTGCAAAGTTGATTATAAAATTATTTTTGAGATTATCTTTTCTGCAAATAGAAATTATTAAAATTTCTACCAGTCAAAAAATTATCAACATTCTTCAAGTAACATCTAATATTATAGATTTTAGGCCATAGTAGCAGCAAAAAATAATAATAAAAATGAAGAAACACTTTTAGCTTCTGGTGACTTTAGGCAGACTTTTTGGATGATACTTAGTTTAGCAGTGCATTATGGGTATAATGTGGTTTAATCCAGACTGATGTTGTACTCAAAGTCCTTAGGGAAGGAAGGAGGTGGGGCATGGAAAGAAATATCTTCAGTGTAGGAAATGGGGAGGCACTCACTATATGCTGACTGAAGGGTAGTGAAAAGGATACAGTGATTAGCAATTTCCAACTGTATAATTTTTATGAATAGTTGTATGAAGAAGATGGGTAACTATAGAGTTTAAACAGAATCTTGGAGTGATTTGAAATTCAGGAAGCACTTGTTCGAGATTTCCTTTACAAATGTTTTAAGTCATACTTTTATGAACTGAATAAAATAATTTCCAAACATCAACTTTGATCATGCAACCAATTTCTTAAAAAATGTCATATATGGCCCTGGCTGGTGTAGCTCAGTAGATTGAACACGGGCCTGTGAACTAAAGATCGCAGTTCAATTCCCAGTCAGGGCACATGCCTGGGTTGCAGGCCAGTTCCTGGCAGGGGACGCATGAAAGGCAACCATACATTGATATTTCTCTCCTTCCCTTCCCCTCTAAAGATAAATAAATAAAATGTTTAAAAATTTATAAAAAATGTCATATATGATTCTCTAAAGTTTGTTCTTTAGCCTAATCTATTGTGGTGACTGCTTGTGATAATTTTCTTTACTACCCTCATGACCCTCAGTAATTAACTATTATTTTCTTTATAGCCTATCATTTTGATCTTCCCAAAAGCTTTTTGAAAGGTGTCAGATATAACTGCTGTCTTCCAAAGTCTTCAAACCTTGATGTGACTGTATAACCCTCATCTAACCCATGTGAATAGAGATATTTCCAGTTTCCATGGTTATTATCTCAGCCCACCCTAGAATCAAGCAGGGCTCTCTGAAGTAAAATCCTCTGCTGGGCCATCTGTTAATATAGGACAGTTTAAAATATTATTTGCATTTACCACATCCCACAGGAATCCACAGGAAAATTCCCTCTTGGCTAAATCTGTGACATATATTAACACTGGATTTTTAAAGCCAACATTTAAGAAAAATAGAAGATAGTGTAACAACCATTAATTCAATCAGGAATATAATTCAGCCCCTTAAGCCCCTGCAAACTTGCCATCTCCATGGGCAGAGGTTAGTATAAAAATTAAAACTACAATACAAAACCCAAAAATTAACACTTGAATTAGTGGGCAAGTATACTCACATTTAAACATATCATCCCCCCTTTTCACTATGAGGTTCGTTGTTGGCAGTTTCCAAAAAAGTCAGAAGGTTCACATAGCTCCATATAATAACTTTCCTTAATTGATAGTAGAGCTTTATAAATCACTATTTATTGAATGTCTATTATTTTGTGGACACTGAGTGATACTGAAAATGTAAATGGATTTCCACCTATGGGGACTTGTATGTGAACTGGTGACTAGTCATATGCACCTAGAATAATTAAAGAATTACTTGGGAATCTTAACTGTTGGTCTCTTGCCCCTCCTCTCCCATTTTTGTGGCTTACAAATGTACTTCATTGCTTAAGAACTTTACCACCATATGAATCTGTAATTTATTCTTTCACTTCTTACTTCATTTAGTCCAATCATGCCTTCAATTACTCAAGAGGATGAAAAAGATGCCTCATCTCCCCAAAGGGATGGTGTCTACAGAATTATACATCACTATATATGATATAGCAAATGACAATGTGTTAAAAAGCTCCAACATCTCTATCTATATTTATGTCTGTAGCTATATACCTGCATCTATATGTACATCTACATTTACATCTGTTGCTGGTAGAAACCATGTTCTTCCACAGGATCATGAGAAAAGTTTCTACAGACCCATGTAGGGAGACTGTGGTTAGCAAGATTTATTCAGATGGAAATAGAAGCTGCCCTCTTAGGTTTCTAATGTCCCATTTCTGTCCATCTCACAATGGAAAAAGTCTAACCTTGTCTTCAGCAAGGCCAAAACAAAGGTCGGTGTCCAGATTTTTTTTTTCACATTAAAGCTTTGTCCTTTGGAGCCTCATGGTCAGCTGTGGGTCTACAGGGCTGCCAGACACATATGGTTGTGTGTGTTCCCAAGTGAAAGGAGGAATGCATAAATGAATGGCTGAGTGTGGGTCACCAGTGAGAGAGAGCTTCTTTGTCAATCTTGGATTATGTCATTTTGGGCTTGGGGAGGACCAAGTGATTTTTTGAAACAACTAATCAATTCCCAAGCTTTTACAGGCTTCTGAAAGGTCCAAACCATAGGTAAACAGGCTTCTGTGGTCCAGCGCCTCACCCTTTAACCCTCAATAATCTTATATCAGAAGGGAGGAGTGTTAATCTACTTGGAGATTTGTTGTAATTCTACAAAGTGTGTGAAGCTATAGACTCTTGGCTAAGCAAACAGGCTTATGCTCCCCAGTTTATTAAGCTCGATGTCCAATTCCCTTTACTCACTTTCATATTAATAATTAACTACCTACCTATTGTAACACATCCATGGTCTTTGTGTGATAAGGGTTCAATGAA
Organism: Anoura caudifer; assembly: GCA_004027475.1. Taxonomy (NCBI): domain Eukaryota; kingdom Metazoa; phylum Chordata; class Mammalia; order Chiroptera; family Phyllostomidae; genus Anoura; species Anoura caudifer. The sequence continues at coordinate 44,425 of PVKU01009961.1, read as the reverse complement.
AAATGGCTAATCAGAGGAAATGGTCATCACAAAGAAATTTTTTATATAAGAAAGTAATATCAATTCTGCATTTATATATTTTATAAGACATATAAAAACATTAAACTAGATATTGTGAACAATATTGAGATTTATTGCTTATTCTAAACCACACCACACCCTCTATAATGTCATTCCCTTCTACACTATTTTTTGTAGCATGTAAAGTTCCACATATACTATTTGTTATTTTATTTTGATTGTTATGCATTCTCTGTCTGTCTTTTCCAGAATATAACTCAATAACTCAGATGTGTGCTTTGTTCACTGATATATCTTAAGCATGTAAAAGAATGCCTGGCATGTATTAAGCTCTCAATAAATATATGTGGAAATAAATTGGATTTCTATAATATGATTCCTCCACTGAAAGCTTATGGGAGATATTTCAATTGAGTAAATCAGAGTCATTTCTAGGGAAAAAAGGTGTGGCCGATAATGTCAACTGTAACTAAGGGATCAAAGAAGATGAAGAGTAAAATAAGTTTTTGGTTTTAGGATCAGACCAGTTGGATACATCAAGAGAAGCAAAGTCAAGTTGCTGTTGTTATTGTTTTTATTTTTTCCATAAGAGCAAGTATTATTGTTATAAATTTGGGAAACTCAAGATTTTAAAAGCAGAGGGAAAAAATCCACTTTCAACAGTAAAAAAAAATTAATGTCAGGTGGTCATGTAAAAACACATACAATAATTGTTCATCTTAAGTCCTTATTAAAAAAAGAATTTATGAAAATAGAAAATGAGCAGAGAGGGTGGTGACACTGAATGACGTATATGTATGGGGCAATTTTGAAACTGTTGGCAAGAGTGCAATATATTCAATGAGCAAAGGTAGGAATTCACATCCTTCACTTAGTAGAAATAGTATGTTTGCACACACATCTGTCAAGGGGGCTGATAGTTCAGTGTTCTTCCAGCTCTGTACAGCTAAAGAGAGAACTTAATGACAAAAAATAAAAATGATATTATTAATAAAAACTAATCAGCAATAATTTAAAAAATAGATAAACTTCCATGGGCTTCAAATTCACTTCCCTCTCCATAAAAGAAAACAACTGCACCCTGGTGACTTTGCCAAAACTTTAACATTCAGTAATCTCCCACCAGTGCAGACTGAAGAAAATGGAAAGCAAATGCCATGCCAAGATTAGACGTTTGCAGTTTGGTCTGCTTTTCCAAGTCTCATCAATCTCAGCTACCAGGGACTGAAACAAAATCATTTTAAACTTAAAAGTAAATTTTGTCATGTGCAAATTGCAGATGAAATAAATCCTACATAAGCGTGCCCTTTTCTCTCAGGAAAAAAAAAAGTTAGGATTATCAGGATCAAATTACCCCACTGCTTTGAAACATGTTCAAATATTCAGTTATGCACTATGCCTTTGCAATTTATGCATTCTTATTTCACTCCTGCTTTTGTATGTATTAATGCTATATAAACAGATTCCCTACAAAATAAATTCTGCTTAAGAGATATTAATGTTAAGATGCATGCATATGAAAGCCAAAGGATGCAAATTAAAGTCACCTCCTGGTGCTTAGGCTGTCCTGCTTAGTTAAGAAAACACTTTCTCAAGTTCAGGGAAGGGGATCAAAACTAAAAGCATGCCTAGAAAACTATGTTTATTTTTCTCATGTTTGCAAAAATTAGAAACATCAACTTCAGTTTGATTTTTTTTAGGAAAAAAAATCTAGTTCTAAACACCCGAAATCCATAGTGAAATAAATGAAAGTGTCTATTTTACATGTTTAATTAAAAATACTAAGTAGCCATTATTTTTCTGCACTTTGAAAGTGGTTTTTGCTTTGAAAATGACAGGATGACAATGTGGTAACTTCATTCTATTTTATGTTTAGTTCTTTAAGAATTATGGAAGCATGATCAAATCTATTTTTTTCTGTAGCTGGTTTATTAAGATATAATTCACAGACCATGCAATTTATCATTTAAAATCTACAATTCAATATTTTAATTTGGTATTAATTTATTATTTAGGACATTACTAGAATTTAGAATATTCATAGTATGCATCCATCAGCTCAATTTTAAAACATTTACATCACCCCCAACACCGAATGCTGTACCATTTAACAACAAACCTCCAGCTGTATGTAACCACTGATCCACTTTCTGTCTTTATACATTTCCCTCTTCTGTACTTCCCAACTAAATAGAATGATATCATATGTGCTCTTTTGTGACTGGCTTTATCATCTCTCGTTGTAGTATGTTTAAATATTTCATTCTTCATTGTCAAATAACATTATCATCTATGCATAAACCACATTTTGCTTGTCAATTCATTAGTTGAATTTAGTTTGTTTGCACCTTTTGTGTATTATGAGTAATGATGCTATGAATATTAATATACAAGTTTATGTGTGGACTTACATTTTTATTTCTGTTTAGTATATACCTATGAGTGGAATTTCTGGGCCAAATTAAATTATAACTCTATATTTAATATTTTGAGGAATGCAAGACTTTTAGAAAGTTTTTGCTTCATTTTACATTCACACCTGCAGCCTATGAGATTTCCAGTCTATCCACACACTCACCAATATTTCATACTATGTAGATTAATGGTCTCCATCAAATTCAGAAGTGTTCAGCCATTAATTTTTTGACTACTTTTGCTTCTGTTTTCTCTTTGACCTCTCTTTTTGGTGCTCCCATTAAGTACATGTTGGTGCATTTAATGGTGCCCCATACTTCTCTGTTTTTCAGATGGTGTAATCTCAGTCAGTCTATACCCAAGTTCACAATTCTTTCTCCTGTGAGTTCAAATCAACTATTAAGGTGTTCTAGTGATTTTTTTAAATAAAAATTAATTATGTAACTTTGAACTGCAGTATTTTCACTTGTTTCCTTTTTCTTCAGTAATTTCTATCTCTTTTTGGATGGTCTCTGATGAATCTTTGCCATCATCTCTCCCTTTACTTCTTTAAACACAGTTTCCTATAGACTTTAAAAATATTTTTAATGGCTGCTTTGAAGTTATCTTGAATTTGGCTCCTGGTAGTTCTCACAGGCAACTTCTGTTGTCTGATTTTCCCCCATATCAGAATTTCCTATTTTTGTTTGCCTCATAAACATTTGTTTTAGAAAATACATTGTAGCAAATCTAAGTACTAATCAACCTCCACGCAGGGTCTGTTGTTATTGTTTCCCTGTTTTCTGTTTAGCGGCTGGCTGCACTACAGCAGTGACCTGTGTTTCCTGGGCAGCAGGGAGCCTCCGATGTTGTTTCTCAAGATGGGACGGTCTCCTGGGGTAACAGTAGTTTTCGCAGAACTTACCTTTTGTCTTTTCCTGATTCAGTGAAGCCTGTCCAGAAGGTGTCCAGCCATGTCATATGAAAAATAGAGACATTTATTGAAGAAGCCACAGATGCAAGAAACACTGTACATTGGACAACGACAACTCAGTCCCCTTCAAAGCAGGCACTTTGGGATCTCACACAGTTCTCCCAATTGCCATCAGCTGCCCCATGGTACTTTCCTGAATCTCCTCGATGGTCTGATATCTCTTCCCTTTAAAAGGTGATTTTAGTTTTGGGAAAAGCCAGGAGTCACAGGGCACCAAATCTGGGCTGTTGGGAGCTGAGTGACCTGGGTGATTTGATATTTTGTTAAAAAACTCTACATGAGACATGATGTATGAGTGGGTGTGTTGTTGTGATGAAGCTGCCAACCCCCAGTACCCATCATTGTGTCCTTCTAAAACATTGGAATAATTTCTGTGGAGGAATTTTCAAGCTTAATGCAAAATTTAATGCAGATTCGTTGCTCAGTCATTTTGAATGAGACAACCACACAGCACATATACTCACTCAAAAGTGTCTACCACCCCCACTGACTAGTACAGTGAAGTAGTTATTGTTCGCACATGCGCATTCCAGTCCACTCTGCTTCTCTGCCAGGTTATATTGATGTTGCTCAAACTGTTCTTTGTATTAGCACTGGCTGTTTTTTTCCTGGACAGACTTTGTATTAACATTGGTATTTAACTAATTATCGATAAAATAGAGGAACACAAGGACTTAGACATTGAGTTTAATAAACTAAGGAACATAAGCCTGTTTTCTTCACTGGTCAGCTACAGCTTTTCAACCTCCAGAGGACCACAGCATTGCTCCACCAAGGGGATTAACCATCCTCCCTTTTCCCCTTTGGTACCGGATTGTTGGGGGCCACAGGGGTAGATGCTGAACCATAAAGGCTTGTCAGTCTAACTAAGGGGTAGACCTAACAAAGCCCATGAAAACCTGGGAATTTCATTGGCCATTTTGAAAAACAGCTTCTGATCTTTTCTAAACCCAAGTTTCTGGTTACAATCTTAGTGGAACAAAGAAGTACTCTCTCTTTGTCTCTCTGTCTCTCTCTTTCTCCCTCCACTGGGCAGCTGCCCTCACTTCATGCATTTGCACGTTCTCTCTCCATAGTCATGTGCCCTTTGTAGCTGCATGGCTGACAGCAATGTGCACTCCACCACTGAAGCAGCTGGGAGAAAGCTAAGTTACCTGGACGGGGACTGAGACAGCTTAGCAGCCACCTGTGAGCTCCAAAAACACTCAGCTCTCGCTCTCCCTCCCTTGCTCCTGAACTGCACTCACCCCATACATTCACACATCCGCTCTCCATTGTCATATGGCCTTAGCAGCCGTGTGGCAAATTGGCCACATGGACTCCACACACAGGCTTCAGGAGGGAGCCTGAATGCAGCAGCACTGCAATGGACCGCCGCTGGAAGCACACACTAAGCTAGTCTGATGCTGGACTGGACTGGACTTTAACACGGAACAGAAACTCTAGGCAGTGGCCTGTATGCTGATCCTACTGAAGACAACATTATACTTTTTCCATGGCAAGACGGATGGAGATGGAGCACTGAGAAGTCAGGACAGGAACCCCCTTAATTTTACATCATCAGTAAAATTGACCACTGAACCCCATCCTCCTGCGTGTGTATCGGGAAATTCTTTTCCTCACAATACTGAATGAGCTCGTTTTCTACAAATAGTAATCTCACCCAGAAAATAAAACTCCACTAATTGTCAGCTGATTGTTCTGTCTTCAACCACATTCTTGGACTGAATTGTTCCACAGACTGATCCAATTTAAATCAGGATCATTTTTAAAGATAGTTTTTGAGATTTGTTCTGACTTCTACCAGATCTCTCCACTTAGCTATCTTATCCCCCGGTTCTCTTATGAACTAACTGACCTATGGTTTAGTTTATATCTCCAATACAACTACCCATGTCTTCCTAAATGCTGTTCTCCATACCCTCCATTGATTTGAGAGCATCCTTAGGCTTAAGGTCCCCACAATTTGTTCCTAATAAAGCTATTTTTACTCGGAAAGAAATTCATGCTTTCTATTACAACCTGCCTCTCTGGGCAATATCTCCAAGCCATGGTTCTGGAACTGGAGGTAGGGATAGTGTCACATGTCTTTTGGAGTGCCACCTCTGCTTTAGGACTTGGGTACCCAATAGATGGAGGGGTAGTACCCTCTACCTCTGGTCTTCTGGGCTTTCTTGTCCTGACTTGGAACTTCCACTTTATAAATAAGACAATGAGGGTGAAAGGCACTTCTGTATTCCAGCACATCAAGCACATGCTTGAGCTTCAATCTCATAAGTGCGAGCTGGACAGAAGGGAGCCCCTGACTCTTGGCTGCACCCATTAGGAATTTAGCCACTGTAGCAGGCACTGAATGGCAGAATGAGAAATGCTAATGAAGCCCTGTTTTCCTGGCTTCTGATTGGGTTGGAGTTTCCATCACACTGGGCTGGAAGAAGAGAGAGAATGTGAAGGCTGTGGTTCAAATTCCACAGACCTTCGCTATTCTTAAAGAGTTTTAGTAGACTTTCTTGAATAAATATTTCTTTATTTGTTGCATATGCTTGGGACCATTTCCAGAGATTTTATTTTTTTAATAATTTAATAGGTTTTCTGGGGAAGCGTATTCCACGTTGTTCCTCACATTGACATTCTGAAAATGAAAACCTCAGCCTTTCTTTTTAGGAATGAAAATCTTTTTCAAACTTCAGTATTTATAAATCATTAGAGATTTCCAGTGATCTTTCTAAAGGCCAAAAGACTAATCTCTAATTTGAAGTGTTATTGATGATCACAGATGGGTCACATATCCAAAGTTATAAACTAACCAACAGAAAGAGTATCTCTGAAATTGGTGGATTTCTTCTAGTAATAACAGTACTGACTTTCACCAGCATGATGGCTTTCAAAGCCCAGCACATCCTTTTAAATTAATCTTGACAGTAAATTTTTTTAGATGTTTATTATAATTCCTGTTTTACAGATGAATAAACTTTGGAGCTACTGACTGTGCCTCTCCCTCAGAGCCCTCCCTTGCCTCTCCCCTGTACTCTCCTGTGTTGCAAGGGATGACCTGCTGACTACATTCCCCAACTCTGCTGTCAGTTGGGGTCTTGATAGGACCTGGCAATGGGGCAATAGTGAGAACTGCAGGGGTGAGAAAAGAGACTAGCCAATTTATTTCTACCCCCTTCTTTGTCCCTCCTTTATCTCCTTCCCTTTCCACCATCTGCTTCATTTCTTGTATAGTTCCACCCGCCACTGAATAGGCCACTGTATTGCAACAGTTTCTGAGTGATCTGGAACCCTCACTCTAGAAGCATGCCTCCTTCACTCAGACCTTCTGGGCTTGGGTTTGAAGTAACTTTCTGATGGGTTTTATCCAGAGATTATCTTACTTTCCCCTTCCTGGCTCCACATCTCCCTCATCATTCATGCACCCAAGTTCGCCCCTTTGTTTCAAATGTTTAAGTGACTTCTGCTGTGGGTGAGATACTTATTCAAACAGGTAGATATTAAGAAGGAAAAATGAAACTTGAACCCAGAATATAATAATTTAATCACAAGACTGTTTCCACTCTATACCAGTCTCAGCTTTCAGACTCAGTTCAGTGTTGATCTTGACTGGGAAGGGGGCATTATGTTTGGTGGAGAGAGACAAAAATATAACACCTTGTGGAATGACAATTCCTAAAACTCCCTGTGCTATAAATACAATGAATATTATTTACTGTTCTGTGATTATTCTGGAGATATACTAAATCTTCACATGTTTTCTCTATTGTTATCAACTGTAAATAACCAATGAGATAATATAAAATTTAGTAGAATGACATATTTTATAAAATACTACTTAATAAAATGTCAAACCAAAAGTATTTAGCCACCACTGTACTTATGTAAGCTTGGATTTGTTTCAAATTGGTTGGTAAATGACTGTTTTTTAAAATTCATTATTACAATTCATACATTAAGCATACAACATAACTCACAAAAAAAAAAAAAAAACTTTTGGGAATCACAAAACTATAGGAGACCATTCTACATAGTGTGGGCCCAGACAGGACCCACACCCATGGATAGGTTTTCCCATGGAGAATATGGCCTGCAATATACCTAGGCCACTTTGAGATTTGCTTTTGCTAAAACTTCCTCACCCTGAATTGAGGCAGCAAGTGTTTATTGTAACTTCCTAAAATCCATGCTAAACCTTCCCAGTATGGAGTGTAACACCACTTTCCCTTTGCATTTGCAGATATCCTTCTTCTGTGATGTCATTAGCGGCATCCTCTCCTTTGTTTTCTGTAGAAGGTAACCACCTAAAGCGAAACTGTGCATAGTAAATGAGGACCATCATGTATTGTGCCCAGAAAGCAATAAAAGTTTGTCAAGGCAAGGGCTGTGGCTTTTTCTCCTCTTGGGAGAGAAGCCGTGCCATCCCTTTTCCTCCACAGGACTCAGTAGTCCATGTAAATTTCTTCTATCTCATCCACAATGTTGTAGACCCCACGAGCCGGGGTCCGCATCACAAAACCAATATTATCTGTTTATCTTAAAATATATTTTAATTTAAAAAGATCATTAATGTCCTTTCTCAGCTAACAAAATCAAATTAAAATCTATATGGACAAATAGACCAGATTGGGAACTAACTGATACAACATATATCCCACAAAGCCATAGGTGCGCTTACACACCCGCACACTCACTCACCCACAGTAGACATAAGCAAACATGATGACAAAAGTCTTAGTAATTTGTAATCAAATTAGTATGCTAAGTATCCCGGGGAAGCAGGTTAAATAAGCAATGACTTCTTATTATAGATTCCCCAATTTAAAAAGCTACAATAAAGCCATCTGGGCATATCCACAGATGCACAGCTTGGCAGCTAGTACAGCAGTTTACGGAAGGTCATATGCTAAGTTTGGACAACCCAGCACTCCCTTTGCACTAAATTTCCAAAGCCAGATTATGAAGGAAAGGGTTATGAATTTAATGTGCATGTATAGCTAGCAATATTTTTGCATTTTGCATATTTGAAATCAATTTCAGTTTAAGGATGCAGTTATATGCTCTCTAACCCCATTCTGAACACATCATGGGAAGTCATTTCAGAGTGATTACTTCATAAAATATAGTTCTGTCAGTCAAGTTTGCTTCTTAAATATGTACTTCAAACTTGTACCTTGACTAATTTTATAATTCAATCTCTGATTAGATTTAATTTCTCTTGTTTTGGAAAATAGTTCCCCTATGAATATAGAGTTATAAAGAGAAATAACTTAAGGGAAAAAGTTACTATGTAGTCATGCTCAACCAAGTATGAGTTTATCCCCAGGGGACATTTGATAAGGTCTGGATACATGTTGACTGACCCAGCAAAGGGAGGGTTTGCCACAGACACCTAGCATGCAGAGATCAGGTGGGCTACTGAACTTAACACAGCGCATAGAATAGTCTTCTTGCTACCCAGCTAAAAATGTTCATGAACTTCAGGTGAAATCCTGTGATCTTGTAACCTTAGATGAGAGCATTTTATTTTTATGTTACTATTTCATAAATACATGCATGGCCAGTTTTGTGTGTGATGTATAAGAACAAGGAGGCTTCACTGAGTAGGCCAAAAGAGAACTGGAAAATGCAGAATAAAGTGTCAGGGAACCTGGAGTCTGACTGCTAGAGATAAATCAATTTGAAGAAGTGAGACAAAAAATATACATGTTAATAATAACTATCACCTCATTGGTATTTCAGGCAGTGTAAGATCTCATAAACATTACCAGATGCAGGGAATGGGTCAGAAAAATAATTTAAAGATCATAATGTTAAAAAAAAATCCAAACTTGGTGATGGTGATGCTCATCAACCTCAAAATTCAGGAAACTCACTGAATCTTGTTTTTTTTTTTTTTTCCCCTAAAAAAGCACCTAGAAACAGCACAGTCAAACCTTTAAAAGTAACAGTAAATAGAAAAAAAAATCTTGAAGAACAAGGACAAAAAGAAACTGTAAAGACCAGAAGATTAAATAAAATGTCATGTTTAAAAAGATAAAAAAGAAATAAATTTTTATTTCCCCCCAAATTCTATATCCAGTGAAAATATCATTCAAAAATACAGGTGAAATTAGGACATTTTCAGTTACATGAAAGTTGAGAGAATTTGTTGATAGCAAACTGCTCTACAATAACTAAATAAAAAACTTAATGAGGCTGAATATAAATTTTACAAAAATACCTAGAGAAAGACTAGATTAAAAAGCAGTTAAAATTTTGAAATATTTGTTTTAGTTCTGTGAAATAGAAGGATCCACAGAGCAACAAGATCCTGAGAAAAAAGAGCAAAGTTGGAGAAAACAAGCTACCTAATTTTAAACTACACTACAAAGTCATAGTAATCAAAACAGCATGGGATGGGCATAAAAATAGACACATAGATCAATAGAATAGAATAGAAAAGCCCAGAAATAAACGTATACCTTTGTAGTCAATTAATATTTGACAGAGGAAGCAAGCATATATAGTGGGCTAAATATAGTTTATTCAGTAAATGTTGTGTGGAAAGTTGGACAGATAAGTGCAGAAATATGAAACTAGGCCACCTTCTTATGCCACACATAAGAATAAATTCAAAATGAACTGAAGATTTAAATGTTATAACAGAAACCATGAAAATCCTAGAAGAAAACTTAGCAGTAAAATCTTGGATATTGTTTGTAGTGATATTTTATCTGATATATCTCTTCAGGCAAGGGAAACAAAAGAAGAAAATGAAATTATGTTAAACTAAAAAGTTTTTGCACAGCAAAGGAACGACGAATAAAAAAAAAAAAACCTGGCAGAATGAGAAATTGCATTCACTGATACATCTGATAAGGGGTTAATAACCAAAATTTATAAAAAATTATAAAATTCAGAGCCAAAAAAACAAACAATCCAATTAAAAATGGGCAAAGGACCTGAATAGACACTTCTCCAAAGAGGACATACAGATGACCAATAAACATATGTAAAGATGGTCAGTGGCACTAATCAGAGAGATACAAATTAAAACTACAGTGATATATCACCTCACACCTGTCAGGATGAATATTATCAATAAGTGAACAAACAAGTGCTGGTGAGGAAGTGCAGAAAGGAGAACACCTTTGCACTGTTGGTGGGAATAAAGATTGGTGCAAAATGGATCTGCCTTTTAACCTAGCAATCTCACTTCTGGGAATATAGCTGAAAAAACCCAAAACACTAAATTGAAAGAAAATAAGCACTCTTGTATTCATTGCAGTGTTGTTTAAATTCACCAAAATATAAAAGCAGCCCAAGTGTCCATTAGTAGGTGAGGGAATAAAACAACCATGGGACATTTACACAATGGAATACTACTCAGTCATTAAAAAGAAAAAAATTAACCTTTGCGAGAGCGTGGATGGACCTGGAGAACTTAATGCTAAGTCAAATAAACCAGTCAGAGAAAGACAAATATCATATGATTTCACTGGTATGTGCAATGTAATGAACAAACTGAAATAACATGCAAAATACAGACAGACTAAGAACAGGATGACAAGTAGGGTGGGGATGGGCTGGGGTTGGAGGGATCAAGAAAGAAGAAAAAAGGACTCATGGACATGCACGATAGTGAGGTGTTTGTGGGAGTGAGGTGGGTGTAAGGGGGGAAATAGTAGTGGAAAAAATACAATAAAAAGGAGTTAATACTAAACATGGAATATAAGTGGCAAAAATTGACTACTTTGTGTCTGTTAAATAATAAAAAAAAACAAATTACTGTTTAAACCACAAAATAATGCCATTGTAACTCAATTTATACTATTTGCAAAAGTGAAATTCATGACATTAATGCCTAATGCTTGGGCAATAATGCATTTAATTATAATGTAAGATTCATATATTTTAAAACTGTGACTATGAAGTAATATGATAACTTTAGGATAAATAGATGATGCACTTTATGATTTCTAGAGCAACCAATAAAATATAATAAAAATATATTTGACTAAAACTCCATGTAGTGATTAAAATTTATCCAAAACATATTAGAATAATCCAAAAGAAGTCAAGAAAATAAAGAACAAAAATGACATGGGGAAAACATGTACAAAGCATGTTTTAAATATTTAGACTTAAATAAAAGATATCAATAGCTATGCTAACTAATGAACTTAATTTTTTGATTAAAAAATTGCACAGAATAAAATAAAGACCATATAATTTCTGAAAAAGATGCACTTTAAATATAAAAACACATAAGGTGAAGATAAAAGTCTAGGAAAGGATATAATATGCCAAAAATAACCATAAAATGGCTAGTATAGCAATATTAATATTAAAGAAATTATATGACAAGAAATATCACAGATAAAAAGGTGATTTTATATTTACAAAAGTTTGTTTTCTTTTTTTATTATTGTTCAACTACAGTTGTCTCCATTTTCATCACCTGCAAAGCCCCGCATTCAACCCATCCCTACCCACCCTTGAACCTACTCCCTTTGGCTTTGTCCATGTGTCCTTTATACATGTTCCTTGATGGACTTTCCCCTGTTTTCCCCCATTATCCCTCTCCCCTCTCACCTCTGTTTACTGTCAGTTTGTTCTTTTGATCAACAGAAAAACATAAAATCCCAAATATGTCTGTGGCTAAGAACAAAACTTCAAAATAGATTAAGAAAAACGGATGGCACTAAAACTCTGTATGTAATTATCAACATATTGTATCAAACCAACAGGCAGCAATAGTGGAGGCTCAGGGACTACTCCTCACTTTTATTGTTGTACTAATGTAAGCAGAGAAACAGAAACTCATGAAAGGACAAGCTCCAAACCAACATATTTCTACCTAGAATTTTAATTCAATGGTGTTTTATCCAAGAAATCAATCCATATTATTTGGATCATGTTAAGGACATAAACAGTGTAAAATGAGCTGGCATTCTGTGAGCACAGAGGGAATGATAGAGGGAAAGAAGAATTTGTTCAGGCCAGTGGTAACTAGAAGCCAGCAGGGATTAACCAATTTGCTATGCATAAATCAAAACCTTTTATGATACACATAAAGATCATAGTTTATCAAATTAAAGTGACCACACAGATTTAGAGCTGAACAATCTGTGTCATGCTATGTCTTTAATCTCAGTAGCAACTCTATGTGTTTAACACTAATTTACATAACACAAAAATACTGTGTTCCTGATGTACTATTTTTATAAGACTAGCAATAGCGTATCCCAGTGTCTTTCAAATTTTTCTGTACAATGCCCCACAGTGATACAGAAACACATGCACAGTCACTCGTACAGACACTAGAATTTTTAAAAATGTTTTTATATCATAATATATCTGTACCCCCTTGCAATGCACAATGGCAATCTACTACATTCTGCACTATCCCATAATATTCTGTTATATTCCATTCAATTGTATTAACTAATCCCGGGCTAACCTATCATGGTAATTTTTATGATATATTAATGAGCCAGGAGCCACAATTTGAAAATTAATAGATAACAATGAACATATTCAGTTAAATTAAGCCACCAATATATAATATATAATAAGATGGGAAGTGTCTGTAATCATTACACTAAATTAAACTGTTTAGACAATCATATTTTAATAGAAATATTTAACTTGATTCTATTTAATTAGGAAAAATCAATATCATGATTCTTATACTTTTCAGAAGTGGAGTAATCAGGATTTGCACTGTTTTACTAAGTATCTGTGACCCCTTTTCTTCCTCAACTAAATGGGTTGTATATATAAACAGAGTTTCTTCAGTGAGACTTAGAAGTCAGTATATAATGAGATGTGTAAAAGGAAGGAAAATTAGAAATATTGATGAAAAGATTTGGAGTGTGAAAAAATCAAGAGAAGAAAATCACAGAGAAGAATACAAAGCAGTAAAAGACAAAAATATGTCATATATATTTATACACACAGCAGTGGGCAAAAGTAGGTTAACAGTTGTTTGTATAGAAAATAATACAATAATTAGTAAGCAATAATATAAGAACAAACTCTGTTTCATGTACTCACACTGTAAACCTACTTTTGCCCACCCCTGTATGTACACAGAGTACTTAACAAATCAATAAAAGACAAAAAGATAAGATGTGATGTTACTGCTGTAAAACAAAGAATATGTAAAATCAAGACTCAAGAGCAGAAATTTCTAAAAATGTACTGAGCTCTTCTGACTTGTAAGGTGCTTTTCTAGGTGATGAACACATGCTGATTCATCTGCTGTCTCATGGCAACCCTAGAAGGCAGGTGCAAATATTATTCCCATTTCGTAGATGTGAAATCCTAGATAAGGCTTTAATCCCAAGATCACAAATTATCTAGCCCCAAAGCTCACAATCCTAACAATTACCTCATACTCCTCAGTTTCTACGATAGATTGTGGGCTAGACGAAATTATGTTCCTATTATAAATAAGGAGCTTTTTAAAAGTCACACAATTCAGTAAATGGTGGAGCCTCAACAGGAACGTTCTACATCATATTACATCTGCAGTACAGGATTTAAAATCATAAGTATGGCATTTTATGAAAATATTTTCAAATGGAGAGAATTAAGGTTTATAATAAGGAAGAAAAATCCCATGCTTGCTGGAGGGTCTTTGTATATATTGCATTTAACAGTGAAGGGAAGACCGGTGGGGCATTTCAGTCCCAGTAAGAGTTGTGTGAAGGATGGTAAAGACCTGCTGGCATAGGCTTGAAGTCGGCTTCACACATATGGACAGAGAAGCCTGGTTATGGGAGATAGTAGACCCTCTAAATATCTCACTTCCAAACAAAGAGCAAGATAAATCTTCACATATTTCATAGTTAATAAAGAAAATGAATAAAACTAGTACAATAAAAAAGGGTGAATTTATACTTATGTCTGAAGTATTTTGGAGGCATAGAAGACAGTAAAATTATTTTAAAATTAATAAAAAATGTAAGTTATAAAAGAATATCTCACTATAGTCACAAGCAATCAAGTGAAGGGATCTGAAAAAAACCCTAAAATATTTAAAGTGATTGCCATGAAAGTGTTGCTAAGCTTAATTAATAAAATGTTCATAGAAATTGATATGAAATGCACTTAAAATCTGAGGAGGAAAACATACTCCACAAAGTAAAGGAGAGAAAGTGGTACTTTGTGAGTAGACACAGTGAATTTTGATTACCCAAAGACATAGATAATAAAAGAATGGAGTCCATTATGTGGCTTCAAAGTAATTAAAAGTTTGGACTTTGAAATCTGACAAACTTGGAGGAGCAACCCTGGCCCTCATCACTATGGGTACCACCACTGCCGTCGGTCCATTTATTACCCTTGTTCTGCTGCCCATCCTCCAGTCCGCTTCTCCCTGGTCCAAGCCTGTGCATTCACACTCCCAGTGAGCCTACACTGACAGGACAACTGTAAAATAATTTGAAGTCTCAAAGTATCCATTCTAATTGATAATTATTTTAAAATGTAAATTAAAAATGTTTTCACATTTTCAAACACTTATTTTACTAGTAGTTTATAGAAGGGCATAGTATACATCCTGGATAACTCAACAATAATAAAAGCTATGGTGTTTCTTCTTCTTCTTCCTCCGAAGGGGTTTCAAGAACAAGAAGAGATCAAGAATATATTTAAGGCAAAGAAATTTAAGTTCAGTAAAAGTGACAGGCACTATGAGCAAAAAGGAATGAAACTTGTGAAGTGTCGAATCAAAGACACCGACTTTCCTGAATGTGTGGTATCAGAAATAAAATTAATTTTTCAAAAACTAGAAATCGTACATGGAAATTACCTAACTTATGATCATAGGAAATCATTATAGAGGAGATAAGCAGAGTAATGAAAGGAACAGAAGCCCCATTTTTATTTCAAAGTGACAAAGTATAGGTATCCTTTAAATAGAATATAGATATAACTCTCACATAAAGGGGGCGTAAAGATCTGGGATTTAGAAAGCATAAGTAGGTATTTTCAGTTGTAAAATCACTTAATGGAGTTCAAAGCCACAAAGTAGAAATTGAAGAAACAATAGGCAATAGAAATATTTCATCTTCACTTATGCTGCATAAGCCCTTCTAAATATTCTGGTCACAGGTTTTTATTTATTATATTTTCTTCCTGGGCATTCCCACCTGCTCCCAGAATATCAGATATCACCTGAATATTGTTAGTGTTCACAGTAAAGGTATTTCAACATTTCACAAGAGTTGTACAGAACGTATATGGTGGCTGATTGAAAGACAGATGATAGGTGATAGATGATAGATGGACAGACAGATGATAGATAGATAGATAGATAGATAGATAGATAGATAGATAGATAGATAGATAGATAAAAGATAGACGAATGAATGATAAATGAATGGTAGGACACCAGAAAGAATACAAATTGTTTGAATTGCAACCCAGAGATAGCCACCTTATTGTGAAATGTGTAAATGTTATAATCTTCACATTTGCCCCTTAATTTGGGGGTAGATGCGTTGTAAAACTGAAATACCGTTTAAGTTTATGTCTTGGAAACATGGAATCTTGATCGGACGGAACCATTTGCTGTGGGTGTGAGCAATGCTGGCAGATGGAAGTTGAGGGGATTATCTCTCATTCAAGGCACTTAGATCTCATGTAGCAGTTGTATTGACTCAACGCAGAAGTGAGAGCCAGCCGATTTACTGCTAAGTATGCGATGGCAAGACAAGAAAGAGACTGTCTCTCTTAAGCCAGCCACACTGAGGGAAACTGCCTGCTTGTGGTATTTCCTTGTTAGGGATGTAGAGTGAAAGGCAATTAAGTCTGTTTGAGAGTACTAATGGGTCCTGTCAAATCCAAGAAAGAGATTAATTCATTAACTATACAAGGCTGAGATTCCAGCACTAAAGATGACCAAAGACCCAGTGACCAGAGGATGCTGAGAACAATGCCAAAATCAAGCAATGACATTATCTCACTGTCACTGCCCTATTTTGTCCTGTCTTTGTCCTTACCCCAACCCATGGTGAAGGTTGAAAAGTTATGGTAATCCACTACACACATTATGAAAATCTGATTTTTAAGTGAGATTGAGCATCACTTTACATCAGTGCTTCTTTGCATTGTTACACAGGATTGTGTCTACTGTTTGTAAATACAGTTATTGTTTTCTCACATAAAACAGGGAGAATTCCCATGAGGAAGTAATAAATAAACAAAACTAGGTAATTTAAATAAGATTACAAAGCAACATGAGTTGAGTAACTTGTAAGATTTATGTTATAGGTGAATTTTGTCAACTTACTATTAATAATTCTATTCATATTGCTGCATTTTTTCACATCCAATAAAAATTGCACAAAGTATCTTTGGGTAATGGAGAATTGTAAAGGAGACAATAGTATAGAAAGGAGGGCTTGGGTCCCATCTTGAAAATCTCTAATCTGAAAGCATTCTTTTCACCTGGTGTGAATTATTATTTAGTGTGGTTTTGATGGAGTTGAATAAAACTTATTCAGTCCTTTTTTTCCTGCACCTGAGTGCCTATCTGAAACTGTTTATGATGCTTTTAGAGCAGATAAATGCAGAAATTATGACTGGCAGTTATATGTGAAATTTTATTTATCTAGGCAATATGCAAGTTCAGTCTCTGAAGGTTTAAGTGTGTGGGTGTGCATTACCAACTCTCTTTACATTCAGATTCAAATAATAGTTATTGATTGCCACTTATAGACCAGAACTAGTGTGAAGCTCTTTACAAATATTTTATTAAAATCCTTGAGGTAAATATTATTATACCCAGCTTATAGATGAGAAAACTGATATAAAAAGTTGTTAATTAACTCTCCAAGAATACATAGCCATAAAAATGATAAATTCAACATTTGAATTTTGTTAGTAGGTAGTGTGATGAATTCCAGTGTTTTTGTTGTTGGTGCTGCTGCTTTTTTTTTTCTTGTTGTTGTTTGGTTTTGTTCTGCCTTTCATAGGAACCTTTAGCAAATCAACCTATATTCTATGGAGACTGATGTTCAAACATCTTTCCCTGCTCCCAAACACCTTCAAATTAAACAGATTGGGAATTTTAAAATAATGTTTCAAAATAAAAGCCAAAGCAAACCCAGTTTAGCTTCACAGCAGATGTTCTAGTTCTAGGCTGAATTAGTTATCAAATCTGCCTGTCCTTTGTATTTTTTATTGTTGTTGATTTTGGAGAACAACACCAAATTAATGAATTGCCTTTCAAATCCCCCTTGAACATGTGCTAATAGCCAGAGACGCTAGGCCCAGGTGTGGCAGCAGAATTAATTAGAATGTGCACATTAGATGCATCTCAGAAGGCTGCATGCCCAATGCAAATTTTTGAGCGCTTAATGTCCATTCAGAGGAGTGTAGTGATTGCAGGATTACCGAGGACAAAGCTAGGGTGTTGTGAGTTTATGAGCTTGGACAGTGCTTTCTTTATGAGCTCAGGAGAAAACTGAATGAGACGAGGTGGCAAAATCTCTTACCAATTCCTTTGAAATTGATTCTTATTGCATTAGTCAGTAGGATGCACATCTTGCACAATCCTAATTACATCGCTATAATAGGACATTTATTTTGGCTTGATTCAGTGCATAATACTCAGTGCATGTTTATGTGTGTACTGGCCCCTTTTAAAGTACACACTGTCCAATAAAATGCTAGTATTACTTGACAAACATGTCTAGCACTCCTGTTTGCCATGTACTGACTATAGCTTATCTTTTAAAAGTCCTATCATTTCTGTTAGGCTTTTATGAGTTAGTAAATTACACTTCTTTGGTACAAATTTGTAAAAACTTGAGTGACATATAAGAGTCTCTGTCAGACAGATGGATATCAAAATAGTATTATTCAGACCAAGTAAGCCAGCTAGAAAGTGGTGCTTGAGATTTATGACAAAATGACTCGTTGATGGCAGAATTAGGTTTGAATTAGGTAGTTACAAGCAGCACTGGACAACTTCAGGCCTCCTCTGTCAGGAAGAGGTCTCTTAGTGCACAGCAGAGAAAGTGCAGAATGAATACATTTTTTTAAGATAAGAGTTTCCAAAAACTAAATCAAAATAGAGCCAAGCCGCACTTATTTAGTTTGACTTCCAAATTCACCAATCAAGTAAATTTGTTACCATTTGAAAATGTCAAATGCTCTATTCCATAGTAGAATACAATCTTGCTTTGTTAAAACAAAACAGGAAGAACAAAAACATGCAACCAAAATGTTCCAGTACACTAACTGGAAACTTGAGCAAAAACTGAGGAAAAGGCTGCCTGTCTATGCAGGTCAGTCAAGCACAAAAAGTATTATAAGGATCTAATGTTGCCTGTAAGAAACCACCACAATTCTCACCAGGGAAGGCTTAAGAGACTTAAAAATTGTGACAAGAAATATTTTCATGGGTCTGCACTTTAAAGTTGAGGTGATCCAAACTACGTCTTAAGCATCTATGTTTTCATTATAACCGAATGCATCAGTTTCCTATGGTTGCTGTAGAGAATAGCACAAATTTAGTGCCTTAAAAAAACACATATTTATTATAGGTCTGGAGGTAAGAAGTACAAATTGCGTTTCACTCAGCTAAGGTCGTTGGCAACCAAGCTCCACTCTCTACGGAGGCTGCAGGGAGAACCAACCCCCTTTATACTTTCAGGGTCTGGAAACTACCGGCATCTCGGCTTATGTCTCTTGCTTCCATCTTCAAAGCCAGTAGTTTCAATTCAGGAATATAATCTTTTCACTCATTTGTTTGGGTGTTCTTTAGTTTCTCTCAATGTTTTTTTTTTCTTTTATTGTTTTCTCTGTAAACGTGTTGTACACTTAGAATTTCCTAAAATACGTTTGGCTTGTGTTGCTATGGTAAAGGTATTTAAAAATTTTTTGCAACTACTTGGAGTTTTAGATTTTGCTATTCCAGTTTTATGACTCTAATTTATTTATTTATGTTTACTTATTTTCATTAACTAATAACTTCAAGATATATCAAACAGAAGTGATAATATTGGGTATTTTTTCTGATTCCCAGTCTCTGGGGGAAAACTTTCAGCCCTTGACTATTGATATGATCACTGAAGCTCTATGCAGATTGCTCTTTGTTACAGATTAAGAATTGTATCTTCTGATTTAATTTTCAAAGATTCGTATTTCATCAGAAATATGCATTGACTTTATAAAATGTTTTTCTTCATCTAGTTTGAGAATATGATTTTATCCCTTATTATTTTAATATGGTGACTATCAATTTTAATATAATAGCCTTATCTATGTTTTTTGAAGTTATTTTGACTGACATTTTTAGGACTTCTTGATCTATCTTTATCTGTATTTATCATCAGATTTGGAAATTTTTTGTATATTACTCATTATAAAACTGTTTCTTCCCCATTCTCTCTTTCTGCCTCCTATGGGAATTTAATTACATCTGTGTTACTAACTTAACTCTGTTGTACATATTTCTTCCCTACCTGTCCATATTTAATACATATTTTTTGCTCTCTGTCTTTTAGTTCACAGATTCTTTCTTGGGAAATGCCTGAGAAGACAAGAGGGACTAAGTTCACTAAAAGCTCATTTGCAGGTTTTTAGGAAGTGCAATAGTATCTCCTAATAGTATCACCCACCCATATTTCCAGATAAAATCTGTGCTACTTTCTAGGCCTTTTCCTTTTTGGAAATTTGTGGCAATTTTCTTTCTTTCCTTGAGTGCTGTGAGATAACGGAAAACTCAGCTCTATCCATCAGTGGTTCATTGACTACCTTCTGATCCCACTAAGCCATGCACCTCAAGAATTTGGCATGCATCTGTTGGAAGAGTGACAGATTATGTATCATTTTGCTGAGCTTCCCTTCTTATTAGGTGAATGCCCATTCCCCAATTTCCTGATGACTTAACAGCCAAACCCAAATTTATGTCCCTTCATTCTTGCCAAAAACGTCTGCTTCTCAGAGAAAAGCCCTCTGTCTCCACTCATTCTCTAGATTCTTGGCTTTTCCATGGAGCAATAATAATAGAGGTACTGAGAGGGAAAGGGACTAAAGAATACCACATCATGTCTCTGCAGTTCCCTTCTCTCTGAGATTCAGCCCCTCAAGTCTTGTTTGATTCCAGAGATCTCCAGTTCTCCAAACAGACTTTTTTAAAAATGGTATCTGGTTTTCCCAGTTGTTTGTGGTAATATTGATTGATATTCTACTGTAAAGTACTCCATCATGGTCAGAGGAAGTCATCTCATAGGATTTTATTTAAATTTTAAATTATTCAGTGACTAATCTCAGGCTAAATGTCAGGTTATAGTTGTATATAATAATCAGGAAAGTGATATAAATAAACTGAAATTCTTTATAATTCTTAATGTGACCGAGTGGTAAGTGTTTAAAGGAAAGCAGTAACACAGTGATGTCTTTATCAGTAACAGGCTAGAAGTGATCAACTGATTCAGTTCTGACTCCACCACTCCACCTGCTTCTCCACATTTCTATAGGACAAGTCTAAATAAGAGTTCTGTGTGCAATACATGGTAGCGCTGGCCCAAATGTATAGCAGAGAAGGATATGGAAAGGAATTTTTGTTTCTAATAACATAATTCTAAGATTAGCATTCTATTTTCTAGTTTTTAAAGTCAAGTGAAAATTTGAAATGACAGCATACTATTTTTTGTATGTAGTCTAACTACATTGTTTTTCCATAAAGCAGAGTTTTTGTGTGAATGACAGTGCTACCGAAGACCTAGTAGGTTCATGACATAATTAGGAAAAGTTGCCTTCTTTTTTTATTCCCTTCAATATTTCTACAAATATGGTGATATTTATTATTTGTCTGGGAAAATTGACCAGTGAATCTAATTCACCCTTTGGGGAAGTATTCAATTCAGATTCAAGAGACATAAGGCTATTCAGATATATTACAGCTTCTTGTTACAGTTTTAGTTATTTTTTATATTAAAGAGAATGTGTGCATTTCATCTTTTAGTTTGGTTGCTGTTGCTTTTTTTTTTTTTTTTACATTTTATTCTTGAAGTCCTTATAGAAAAGTGCTATATTTTAGATTTCATTATTCTATTACTCCCTAAATCTTGAAATTGGATAAATACTAGTCTTCCTGGGACATTTTAAATTTGAGGCAACTTGTCATACTAGGGGAAAAAATAAAGCAGTAAAACTCTCTAACAAATTTATGGACAGTTGGCCCCATAACCTTTAAAACTGTAACACTCAGTCACCATCACATAATCAAAACAACATGAAACTCACATTTTTCTCTGAATAATCTAATGTTAGCTCTAGTATAGAAGATACAAACAGAATGTTGAGAACAGAGAAATAAATGCCCAACTAAGATAAGAAATATTTACATCACTATTCAGTGTACATGAAAGAACAATTCTGTTTCCTAAAACAGAACTAAAGCCTTTTAAAGTCTTAATATTAGCCGACAGCATTTGCTCAGTCAGGGGAATTTTTCTGTATTTATAAAATAGCAGTCAAAGTTCTCATGGCAGTATATAAAGGAGGTGTCATGGTAGTCATGAAAAGTAAAATATGGCCCAGTCATTAATTATCGAAGACATGTCTCTTAGAAACCACTTGAATGTTATTAGCAAAAAAAAGAAGTGAGGAAAAACCAAGGTACAGTAGTACAGAGAGTTCCAAACATAAGGAAAAAATAAGGGAAAATTTTAGGTTGAATTACAGCTAATGGACAAAAAGGGAATTTGAATATATTTTCTGAGAGGAATAGACAGAAAAATAAGAGAATCACAAGTGAAAGGGAAAGCAAGAAATTGTGTTTAAAAGTAGAGAAAATATAATACATACTGTGGCAATATCAGACAGCTTCTCATAATCAAACCCATAATTGTGTTCATTCTAATTTGAAGTTTACAAAATTGGTCTGAAGTTTTACTATCTTCAAAATATTCTCTCCCTCTCTCCACATACCTCTCTCTGCATATGTACAAAGAAAAAGAATTGGAGATTTACTAATTAGCAGCATGTTTCCAGGCAAAGTAAAGTTTTCAACTTTTTGTGGTGTTCTCATTTCACCTTTAATATGTTTTTATCATCTGCCTTATGATTTATTCATGAAAAATTAGGAAACATCAAACTAAGGAACCATTGAATTCTATATTGGCTTTGGTCCCTATTTTTTCTTGTCCTCTAACTTTAATGAGGCAGTGGGTAACAGAGTTTATGCAAGTAAAAGAAGCTCCTGAATCTTTAAGTACATGAAATATCTGCCCTGAATACTGCTTCTGTAATTATTGACTTCCAGGAGTAGAGTTGTTTTGCCTGAAGACTCACTAGGTGGAAAAAGACATAGTTCTGAGATCTTATAAGAAAGCTTGTATCCAAGAAGTTTTCAGCTTACTTTTGTAGCTGTAGCACATAACACCTCTATAAGGTTGAAGAGTTTATCTGAAATGAGTTCTGAACCTTTCAAGGTTTCTAGCATAGTTTTAGTACAAAACACATTTTCCTTTGTCATAATCTGGAATGTGAAAATACCCTCTCAGTGAACCAATATCGAATGTGACAGTTAGTATGGTATTAGCAAAACATTTATTTTTTTTCTAAAAATCCATCAAAGAAATGAAAGGGAATTTGATGGACTGTACATGTATGCCAGTGTGCTAATGGATCTTGTCAATAAGAAATACAATCACAAGTTACTGTATGACCTCTATATATGCATATACATATTCTCTTTGTAAAGCAAAGTTACATAACTCTTTAATAAAATAAAGATTCCCACGTTCTTTTATTAGTTTCATGTTTCCCTCTTATTAATTCATAATGCTGCTGCCCTTAGAGTGAAAAATGTTAGTTTATTATAAAATCAATTTCATGCTGAAATTGCATATTATATTGGAAGATGTGGATGAAGAATAACCTGCTACATAAGATCTATTTTTCCAATCACCCTATTTGAGTTGTCTGAGTTATTTGTGTATTTTGAGTATTAACTTCTTAGCCAGTATATGGTTTGCAAATATTTTCTCCCATTCTGTAGGTTGCTTTTTCATTTTGTTGACTTTTTCTTCTACTCTGCAGATGCTTTTTAGCTCTCTATAGTACCCCTTCGTTGTTTTTGCTGTGGTTGTTTGTGCTTGCAGTGTGTATCCCAAAACATCATTGCCAAGACGAATGTGAAGGATATTCTTCATGCTTCAGGATCATCTTGTTTTTTTTTGTTGTTGTTTTTGTTTTGTAGTTTTGTTGTTTTTGTCTGTTTGTTGTTGCTGCTGTTGTTGTTGTTGTTGTTTTTGCTCCAAGCCTTAGTTCATTTTAACTAAGAATTTGGAAATCAATCTGGGGATGGGTGTGCTTATTTTTTTTGTGGTGCCACAGCTTCTCAGCCCTCTCAGCTGACAGAAAAGCAAATAGAAGTGGGTACACCAATATACATACATGTGCATCTATACCTACCTGTGACTATCTGTATATCTATCTATACATCACCCATTTCCCATCTATCAACTATCACTCTATTGATCTGTTCTGTTCTATCATCTATCCATACTAAAATAAGCATCAATTAATATGGCTGCTCTACTCTAACTCAGCACCATGAGGTTCATTTTAGTCTTTTCTGCCCACGTGCTTATTTGTAACTTTTTCTAGGACAGTAAAAAGTCTGAATCCCATGATGAATAATTTACATAATCATTTGTTTAATCTTAAATATACATATTTTGAAACTTGGTAACCCATATTGCTATGTGGATAACAAAGTATAAACTAGAGTAGGGGCTGATAAATGTTTTCTGTAAAGAACTAGATTGTGTTTTACATTTTAAACTGTAAAACCAGTATTAGCTTGCTGGTCATATAAAAACAAGTGTGGCCAAATTTTGCTCACAAGCCAATTGTTAACCTCCAAATTAAAGTTATAGAATTTATATACAATTATCTTCTTATTCATTAAAAACCCAGTTTCTCACACTTAGGCCTGTTTTTTTTTTTTTTTTTGAGTTTCTGTTTTTTTTTGTTTTTGTTTTTTTTACCTCATGCTTTCAGTGAAATAAAAGCATACACTTCTGTTAATTTATTTTTAAGCGATCCAATTAGATTTTGTAGTTTAACTTTGTTATTTCAAACAAAATCAACATCAGTTGCTTTTCATCAGCAATTTCAACCTGTGGGTATTTTACCTATATTTTTCTGACATCATCATCCTTCTTGAAATATATTACCATTCCCATTTTATACATGAGTAAAGGGGATGCCATATTTTATGTAACTTTTAAATATCACACTTCTAGTTACTTACAGAAAATGATCTGCTTTTAAATCCACTGTTTTGGGTACCTCTCTACCACAATCGGATCATGGTTTCCAAATCCCAACTAATTCTTACTCTTTTTCTCTCTTTATTGTTTTACAAGGGAGAATCTACCCCCCCCCCAAAAAAAAGAGTTATGTTCTAGAAGGCAGACCCCTTATAGTACAGATTTTCCCCACTACGTGAGTGTTCGCAGAAACTTGTATATGTATCAGTGTACCCGCTGGTGTTGGTGTGACAGGTTGCATTCAGTTTTAGTGAATTTTTTGAAGACTCTTTCAATTTGTTTGCCCATTTCATGATGGGTGATTTACTAGCAAACCTCTCACACTGCACTGATTGCTCAGCAGTTGTTGACCCCATACTTCATGGCATCCGTATCCACCATCCCTGTTCACCCAATTTTTCCTAGAGTGACTTTTTATTTTGGTTTCCCTGGATGAAAATGATTCTCAAAAGGAAACTTTTTTTGCCAATGTGGAAGAGGTGAAACCAAAAAAATGACAGAACCACTAAAAGGTATCAAAATCAATGAGTTCAAAAACTGTTTTGAGCAGCAGGAAAAAATGCCTTGATAGGTGCATTGCATCAAATGTAGAGCACTTTGAAGGTGACTAAAGTTTAAAGATGTAAGAATAAATACACACTTTTTATAAACAAATCCTGAGTCTTTTGCCCTCCGATATGTTGCTGCACTGTATTAATGTGTATAAATCTATTGACCCTCTTTTGTGAGCAAGATGAAAAATAAAATGAAATTAATAAAGGAAAAAAGGCATTAGTGAATTAATGATAGTACTAGATAACCACTGAACAGGTAAAGATGTTAAAAGCTAGACTTTTAAAGAAAAATGACTTCAAATTCAGTGCTCCTTCTGCTTGTCCGTGCTCAAAGGACAGGATAGGTATATATGATGTAAAAATGCACAACAGCCTATGAATTGCTTTTCTCTGGAGTGGTTATCAAATACTGGCAACAGAATCACATGAATTAAAAATGCAGATCTTCCTTGATAAGGCCGTGATAGGTATAGAACAGAAATGGTTCACATCATTTTTCTACCACTTTTTTTTTTTACTCCAAAAAGGTTTTTTTTTTTTTTTTTTTTTTTTTTTTA
>PVKU01009961.1:0-18521 GCA_004027475.1 Anoura caudifer | reverse complement strand
CATACAAAGCAACAAGTCATTGTTAAAGCATTGTTAAATAGAACAACAATAATTACTGTGACTTAGTCCTTGTGATCAATTACATGTGATTAAAATTACATACTTCCCACATTCTCCACAGGACTCATCTACCATTTAATACCTCAACATTTTTTATGGATGACTTTGAGAAAAACTGACAAAATATTTTGCTGAATGTTCTTGAGTTATGGTTTGTCTGATTTCTTTTTTCATGGCTAGTCTGGAGTTAACACATTTTTAGAAGGAATACCAGAGAAGTAAGGTATCATTCTCATCACATCAATAAAGGGCACATGCTGTTAGCATGATGTATCACTGATGATATTAACCTAGATCATCTGGCTGAAGTAGTGTTTGTCAGTTGTCTGTATTGAAATGTTTCTTTCCCTCCCTTAATTAGAAAGTAACTATGTGTAATCCAAATTTAAGGGATGGAGAATAATGCTGCAACTTCTTGAGAAGTAAGTATATATAACAATAGTTTGGAAACCTTTCATGTTGAAGATCAGTCATTTATTTCCCCATTATTTATTTAATCATGGATTTATTTCAGTATAGATTCATGATTTTTTTATATTTTGAGTTATCTAATACTTTGTTATTTCTTTGATTTCTCAAATTATTTCATTTTAGGTTATTGGGAGCTCTTTCAGATGAATCCTGTGTCCATTTGACTCAACCATATCATTTTATTTTTTGAGCAGTTCTTTAGGGTTCTAGAACCAGCAATTTTCCCCAGGGACCCTGCTACTATTTATTGGGGAATATTAGAAATCAAGATCTGGGAATTGTGCATATTTTTTGCTACTGAGGAATCATTTTTCCAATGCCTTTTCAGAAGAAAAGCCAGGGAACACTTGTGGGTATAACTCAAGAGCACACTATCCTTCCTTCCTTCCTTCCTTCCTTCCTTCCTTCCTTCCTTCCTTCCTTCCTTCCTTCCTTCCTTCCTTCCTTCCTTCCTCTTTCTACCTATTCATCTATCTACAACTCTAACCTAGCACTACATAATTCATTCTAGCCTTTCCACTTTGCATATATGCATCTTTCTATGAGAAACATGATTCTCACCAGCTGCCATTCATTTATTTATTTATTCATTCCCAATATGTATACAATATAGCCATGCAGGTTTTGGATATTTTAACCTATACTCCCACATGAAATAACTTTATGTACTAGAGTATAGGACATATGTGCAATTCCTTTAGTCTATATGTAATCTTACAGTTTCTATTTATTGCTTAATTTACTTAGGTCAGCATCATTGCTCTTATCTTCTCTAGCAAATTCATGCCAAAAATGTGTTATATAGCTATAATCTTTTGTCATAGTCTGGAATTCATCCAGAAATTCTCATATTTCCTTATGTTTTTAACTTGTATACATTATGTTTAATTTATTTTTACTTTAAAGTCTATGAGTTTTTAAAACTTCACAATGTTGCATATTTACTATTACAGTAGCATACTTATTAGTTTCACTAGCTGAAATATTCCATGTGCTTCACCTATTCATCTCTCCCAACTGAACTCCTAAACCTACTGATCTACTCCATAGTCTTTTACCTTTTCCAGGACATCACAAAGATGGAATTATATATTATGTTGATTCATCAAGCTGGCTTCTTTCACTTAGAAATGTGCATTTAAGATTTACCTGCTTATTTCATGGCTAGATAGTTCATTTTTTTATCGATGAATAATATTCCAGTGTATGGATGTACTACAAACTTTCTGTTTGCTTGTTTGTTTTTAACCATTTACCTATTGAAGAACTGCTTCTAGTGTGTGGTGATTATGAATAAAGCTTATATTACATTCTTGGGTAGGTTATTTTGTAGGGATGTGTTTAAATCAGTTGGATAAATACTTGTCTATAATCTCTTTTCTCATAATGTCTTTATCTGGTTTTGGTACCAGAGTAATACTTGTCTCATAAAATGATTTTGGAAGTTTTCTCTGTTCTATTTTCTGAAATAGATTGTAGATAAATGACATCTTATCTTAGTTAAATATTTGGTAGAATTTATCAGTATGACTATCTTGGTCTGATGTTTTCTCTTTGGAAGATTTATGTCTACTGATTTATTGCATTTAATGAAGAGCTATTCAGGTTATCTATTTTCCCATGAATGAATTTTGATAAATTTTATTTTTAAGCTCATTGGTCCATTTCATAAAGTGATCAAACTTGTTGACAAAACATGTTCGTAATACCTCTTAGTGTCCTTTTAATGTCTATGAGAAGAGTAGTGATATACACTATTTCATTTTTTTCATTATTAAAAGTTGTATCTTCTCTATTTTTTCTTAGTAAGCCTGAGAATTTTATAAGATTTATTTATGGAATTTACTTTTTCCTTTTGTCTGCTAGTGTAAGTTTACTTACATATTTATGTTATTTCTTTAGGTAATAGGCTAAGTTATTGATTTTATACATTTCTTCTTTTCTAATATATTCATTTAAATAGAAATATGTCTAAACATAGCTTTTAGTGAGTCCAAACATTTTGATAACTTGTATTTTATTTTCAATTAATTTAAAAATATTAATGATCTTTCCTTACTCTCTGATTTATAAATTATTTTAAAGTGTGTTGTTTAATTTCCAAATATGTGGGAATTTCCAAACTATTTTTTGTTGTTGATTTCTCCTTGAATTTTGTTGTGGATTATCAACACACTCTGCATGAATTCCATGCTTTTTTCATTTGTTAAGTTCTGGTTTTTTGGACTGACTATGGTCTATTTTGGTGAATGTGTGACTTTTAGAAGAAAAAGATTCTGCTGTTGTTGAATTGAGTATTTTATAAATATCTATTAGATCAAGTTGATTAGTAATACTATTTAGATCATCTCTATTCTTATTCTAACCAACATGATGTTAATTATTGTAAGACGGTGTTGAACTATTATAGTAAGTTTATCTATTTCTCCTTTCATTTCTATCAGTTTGGAATCATGTTTTGCATTATCTTCTTAGGTACATAAACACTTAGTATTATTTTTATTCCATTATTATTTACCTTTTAAAAATTATGTAATGTTCCTCTTTATCCCTGATCATCTTTATTCTTCTGAATGAAATCTCTTTTGTCAGAACTTGGTATACATACTTCAGCTCTCTTATACCATCTCTTAATTTTATGCTATTTGAGTCTTTATATTTAATATGGGTTTCTGATAAATGGATATATAATAGAGTCTTTTTTAATCCAATCTGAACTTCTCTGTCTTTAATTATTGTTTTTAGACCTTTACCATTTTAAGTGGCTATGGATATGTTCAGATTAGGAGTCTACCATCCTTGTTACCTTTCTAGTTGTTGTTTTTGGTCCACCACTCCATTTCCCTTTATTCTTTGGCTTTAATTCAGCATTTTATATGATCTGGTTGTCTCTCTTCTCTTGGAATATCCTTTATACATCTTTTTTAAAATTTTTAGTAATTTCCCTACAGTTTATAATATACATTTTAAATAATCTAAATTGATCTTCAAATATACTATCTTACTTCATGTCTAGTGCAGTTGTCTTAGAATATTCCCTAACCCTCCCTCTTGACCCTTATGACATTGTTGTCATTTATTTTAGTTATCCATATGCTATAATCGCCCAATACAGTGGTATTCATATTGTCTACAGTTACTTGAAATGTTCAACCTTTTTTCATTTCATAGCATTCATATGCTAATTACTAAAATTCTGAGGTATACCAAAAATATTTTTTGTTGATCTAACAAAAAAATAGGTAAAATTTTTATTCATTTTCATTGAAAGCCTATTGTTGTGTTGGCTGTTGTCATTTTTTTATTTGATAATCTAAGGGAAAAGAGGTCAGTGTCTAACTAAATAGTCAGGTATTGCAAGTTTAAATATTCTTGCAGCATACCAGAGTGCTTCTTACAACACTCCTATTGGCAATTGTTGATTTAGATTAATTTAGAATAAGAAAAAATGTTTTGTTTATACCTTTGATATTTTTTACAGGGAAAGTTTGCTGGTAATAAAATTTCTCAGGTTTTGTATTTCCGAGAAAGTTTGTAATTTAAGGGCCTGGTTATTAACCTTGGCTCTGGTAGCTTCTAATTGTATAATTCTGAGAAAGATATTTTACCTAAGACTTAATTTACTCACCTGTAAAAAGGAGAAACATGTGAAGAATCCATCAGCTAATATGACTTTATCACACAATAGGCATCCAAATGAGAATTATCACTATTGTTCTTACTATCAATTGTTAAAAAGTATAACTTTTAAAACATGTAAAATTTTAAAATTCCTTATTTGTATTTTATGTTAAAGGTAATTTTTTAAAACTGCTGACCAAATTTAAACAAATTTTGTTAGCAATACCAGCTAACAAATTTTGAGCGCTCAATATTTGCTAAACATCTTTTAAACAAGTATTAAACAATGTGTTCATCCTCGATAGGTAGGCATGATTCCCCATGAGGTAGAGCGTATCATTATTCCCATTTTACAGATGAAGAAATAGAACCACACAGTAGTAAAGTGACTTTTTCAGAACTGGGTAACAAACTCCAGGAGCATGAGTACAGAACCTATTTCTCTCTAAGTGCTTTCATTGTATTATTAACCTGTTCTTGCACTGAATACAGTGAGGTATGTAGGCATGTGTGTGTGTGTGTGTGTGTGTGTGTGTATCATATATATAATCAACTCCCAGGCTCCAAATTATATATATTGTTATTCTTGAACAGGCTTTTTCCCATTCTCACTCCCTAAAGACTAAAAATATGTTAAAGTATTTGGAAATAGAATGGACCTATTTCTGCAAATGGGTCTTCATATATAGCTATGTGAAGTAGTACAATCAATATGATAAGATTGCAAAGGTTATACAATGGCAATGATAGGAAAAGTTACTCTTCTATTATGTCTTACAGGTTCACTAATTCTGTCCTTGGCTATGTTGTGTCTATCGAGCCAGTCAAATGCTTTCTTGATTTCTGTAACCATGAGTATTTATTTCTAGCTTTTTCTTTTGATTCTTTCTCATGATTTTCATCTCTCTGCTGATATAATACATTTGATATTATATGTACTCTACTTTTCCATTATACCATTAACATACTACTCATAATTAATTTAAATTTCTAATCTGATAATTCCAATGCCTGTGTTATATTTGAACCTGGTTCTGATGCTTGCTTTACCACTTTGCACTGTATTTCTCCTTGACTTTATTGCATGCCTTGCAGTGTTGTCTTGAAAGTGTGAAAGGGTGTGTTGGGAAATAGGTACTTAGATAAACAGGCCTCCAATGACCTGATTTATAGTACTCTGAATATGAGTGGGGCGGTGTTTCTTCTTTGCTCTAGTTACAGGTATAAGAGGCTTCAAATTCCTCTAGCACCCTTGTTTTGTCTCCTCTCTTGGTTTTCTTGTTCAAATACTGTACTTCAGCTCCAAGGAATTGTGCGTGTTAGCGCTCTTTCAGCTGTAACTCATTGTTATAGTACTGGAGGCTTGCTAGTGTGGTGGTGGGGTCTAGGGGACACAGAGCTTTCTACAGAGTTCTGACTAAGTCTGTACCCAGAAGGGAGAGTGTAGAGGCCTCCCAGTGGCTACAGCCTCTCTGGGAATTTCTCACTTCCATGTTATTCTGCACTCAGCTTCCAGTAGTTGAACATGAGCATTTAAGTAGGCAAATCTTGGGAGCTGTATATGTCTAGATTTCCTAGTTTTTGTTTGTTTTTTTTTTCTTTTTTTCAAATTTGGAGTGACATTTTGCCCTGCAGTTTTAGTTCTCTGAGTGCTTCAGGAAGATTTGTTGGTCTTTAGTTTGTACAGCACTTTCTTGCTGTGGGAATGAGAGTGAGAAGTTCTAGGCTCTTTATATGTTGGAGCTAAAACTGAAATTCCTCATGAATTCATTTTAGTAAAAATACAGTATTTATGTCAATATGAACTGACAAGACCTCTGTCACTAAAAATTATAACCGGTCATGACTCTGGCTGGCCTTTATGAATCATTACAGGAGGGAACTACACAGGGGGATCAGTAGGAGGATCAATGAATAGAACAGTGGCAGCCTCCATAGGCCATGATCCAGGTACTGAGCCTAGTCAGCAGGATATAGCCATGCCACAGGAAGCGTAATCATTAGAAGGCAGAGCTTTCTATCCTCAGCAGTCCAGAAATTGTACAGAGAAACTCAATAATTGAAGGAGAATGTGGAAGCTAAAATTCAGGTTAATACTCAACAATTTTTAAAGAGTTAAAAATATTCAGGTTTAGATCGTTCCATCCTTGAAATTTTTCTTTTAAAGAGACCACAAAATTGTGTCATCAAAGATAGGTCAGTGCAGATGTTTTTTTCTCATTCCATAGTATATGCATAATGCTAAGCATAATAGTGTGTTATCTGGTTATTAAAATTATTAACTTTATGTTATATATTTTATTTTTTGAATTTTTTGAAAATTATATTTTATCGATTATACTATTAGAGTTGTCCTATTTTCCCCCATCCCCCCCCACCCAGCAACCCCTACTCCCTCAGGCAATACCCCCACCATTGTCCTTGTCCATGGGTCATACATATAAATTTTTTGGCTACTTCATTTCCTGTACTGTACTTTACATCTCCATGGCTATTCTTTAACTACCTATTGGTACTTAATTCCCTCACCTCTTCACCCATTCTCCCCCTCTCCCCTCCCATTTGGCAACCTTCCAGTAACTGACTTCTTTTCTTTTATTTTTAAGAGCCACTCTCTATCTTTAACCTTTGACCTTTTAATAATGGTATTTCTTGGAGTGGGCCTTTTTGCATCCATCTTAAGTGGGATTTTCTGAGCTTCCTGGACTTGCATGTCTATTTCCTTTACCAAATTAAGGAAATATTCTTTTAGATAGATTTCCAATTTCTTGATCTTTCTATTTTTCTTCTGGCATTCCTATGTGGCAAATGTCAGACCTCTTAAAGTTGTCTCAGAGGCTGTTTGTACTATCTTCATTTATTTGGATTCTTTTTTGGATTATTTTTCTTCTTGTTGTTCTGTATGGTTGTTTTTTGCTTCCTTATGTTCCAAATCATTGATTTGATTCTTGGCTTCATCCATTCTACTGTTGTTTCCCAGTAAATTGTTCTTTATTTCAACTAGTGTATCCCTTGTTTCTGACTGGGTCTTTTTTACATTTCTGAGGTCCTTACTAAGTTCCTTGAGCATCCTTATAAATACTGTTTAAAATTCTGCATCTGATAGATAGCTTATCTCCATTTAATTTAGCTCTTTTTTGGGGGAGTTTTGAGCTGTTCTTTCATTTGGGCCATGTTTCTTTGTTTCCTCATTTTTGCAGCCTTCCTGTGTTTGTTTCTATGTATTAGGTAGAGCTGCTATAATTCCCTGTTTTGGTAGTATAGCCTAATGTAGTGGGTGTCCTGTAGGGTCCAATGGTAGAACCTCCCCTATCACCCCAGCTGAGTATTCAAGACATGCCCTTTGTGTGGGCTGAGTACACGTTCCTCTTATGGTTAGCCTAAGTTGCTGTTGAAAGATCAATGGGTGCAACTTACCCAGGCCAGTCAGCTGCAAGGACTAGCTGGGACCACTGATCATCAACCTCTGGCCCCATGAAGAATCAGCTGTGCCATGGCAGGATGGTGGTGTTCTGACATTGTCTATAGCTGTCCGCTAGGTGCATTGGCTCTGGGGTTTCCTGGGTGGTATGGGCCACAGTCAGACCCCTCCTGTGTTTTTTTCTGGGGTACCCTGACTCAGCTGTAAAGCAATCTCTAATGGCTGCTACTTGTGGTGGGCTTGGAAATTCCCAGGTGAAGCCAAGCTGTGACTCTAATCTGGCTACCTCTATAGGGCTCACTGAAGCCAGGTATTGCTTGTTTGATAGGATTTTGGAGCCAAGACCACCCATTCTTGTGGAAAAACAGCTAGAGTGGGCCTGTAAGTTGGGTGGGGTAGAGCCTCTGTGGATCTCTCAGGTGGATCACACAGTGTTAGCCAGGTTGATGGAGTCTCAGATATGGCCTCAGTCTACTGGATCTGAGAGAGGAGGGCTCAGCAAGGGACAGTGCCTCTGCTCATCCCAGTGCCAGACACTTCAGTCTCTCCCTATATACCACTCATGCCCTTCAAGCTGCCACCCTGGTGCTGGAGCTTGGAGGGAGTAAGTCTGAGTAGGTGAGTCCATGTGTGAGTTCCCCAAGAGGAACCGTTTAGGGCTCCATCAGCCTCCTCCACTGACTCAATCCCCACCCGTTTTCACACCCAGAAGTTGTAGGGACTTATATTCCTGGCACTGGAACCCTAGGCTGGGAGGCCTGGGGTGGATCTGGGACTCCTTGACCCTGAGATAGCCCTCCTGAATTTTTATACACCACATGTGGTTGTGGTATGAGCCCACTCGGCATCCACTCCCCTCCTACCAGTCTGGATGGATGTGTTTTCTTTAAGTCTATGGATGTCAGACTTGCATTAAACTCAATTTCTGATGTTTCTAAGTGATGATTGTTTTATATTTTAGTTGTAATTTTGAATAGGTGAGCCATATGTGAGCATATCACCATCTTGACCACAAGCCCTATGGTATACATTTTAGATACAAACCTCTAGGTGTTTCTTAGTTTCTTTTTATATAAGATATACTAATGAAGTTAAATATCAAAATGAACTAATTTAGAAATGCTGATTCTCACATATTTAAAAATCTTGTATGCTAGCAACTTTAGGTCTTCAAATTTGCCTACATGGAAGATCCATCCCAGTTTTAAAAATTGCCTGATTAACTTCATTAAAATACAAGATATTTGGGGTCATAGTTCACTTACATTGTAGTTATTTAACTCTTTCCTCCGATTTCTTCTGGTTCAAATTGCTTTAAATAGTCACTAACACTAAATTGAAAGCAATATTATTGAAATAAGCACCTTTTAATAAAGCTTTTGGAAAAGCACTCCTTGACAATCCCTTTGAAAATTAACTTGTTTGATTTTCAAACAAAGAAATTTTAGTAACTGGGAAATAACAAAAATATGGCCAAAGTTAGTAAGAAAATATGACTAGAAATGTAAGTATTTATGTATCATATATTGTATTCCAAAAAAAATCAAAGAGCAAAAATTCCTAATCAATATTAATCTGATATAAAGAATATCATATTTTAACAGTATTTTAGAACTCTCTTTGAATATCATTTCTACCAGATAAAGTGAGTTAATAGAATTCAAACCAAAATTGGTAGAGAAAGTATAACTGGAATATTACAAATGTTTTGTGTCAGCCCTCCATCAATATTTTGTTATGGACAAATTTGTTTTGTAATATTCCTTAATCAATGTTATTGATATAAGAGCAGTCTTAATTGAAATACTGCCTACCTTCTCTTACTCCAGTCTAAATCTCTCCATTTGTTTGAGACCAAATAACTACACCATAACTATGAAAATTCTCTAATGGTCTTACACAGTCTACAGCTGTTGCTTACTTCTCTCAACTATAATACTTTCAAGGTTATGCTGTCTTTTTTACGATATATTCCTAGTTGCATGTTTGCTTATTCCATGTCCCCTTAAATAAGACTCTTTCAAAGATTATGATTTACTGTACACCTAGGGCTATTATATACCCATCTGTATATACTCAATAAAGACATTACGACTGGTGATATAATTTATATCAATAAATGGGCAATTTTTGTTATGTTAAATGTTCTTCCTTTGGATTGTGGTAGTCATAATTTCAGAATTCATTTTGTATGGGGATATAAAATAAATTTCTTCCACCACAGAATTTCTAAAATAGAAAAGATAGAAACTTCTAGATGTGAGAAAAAACTATCAGAAACAGAACATGTCATCCAGCTGTTACTGCAAATAAACTGTGTTTGCCATTTCTTTAATTTCTATATTGTATTCCACTTCCAAATTTGGATGCACATTAGCATTGCCACGATAAGTTTTTACATATTCTTTCTTTTACAAATACCCAGAAATGAAGTCCTAAGAATTAAAGAATTGGTTAAGAGTTACTATAGTGATCATTTCATAAAAATAACAAAATAAATAATGCTTTCCCACTTCTTGTTTTGAATTCAGCCCTACTTTCATTCAGCTTTTCCTTTAATCAGCATATCATCTTCTTTTGCTAGTTATTAGCATTTGAGAAAAAGAAAATATTTTCAGCCCTGGCTGGTGTAACTCAGTGGATTGAGCATGGGCCTGTGAACCAAAGGATTGCGGTTCGGTTCCCAGTCAGGGCACATGCCTGGGTTGCAGGCCAGTTCCCAGCAGGGAACCCATGAGTGGCAACCACACATTGATATTTCTTTCCCTCTCTCCTTACCCTTCTCCTCTAAAGATACCATAAATAAAATCTTTAAAAATGTTAGAAATTCTATAGACAAGTTATTATGACTAATGAGAAAGTTTAGCAAGGTTGTTGAAAATTAAAAAAAAAGAAAAGAAAATATTGTCAAATTAAGGAAAATGCTTGAGAGAAACTTTTTCTTTGAATTTGGTATAGGGTTTTGACTGAATGTCTGCAATTTCTTTATCCAAGGGGAAAAATTATTTGGCAGTTGAGATTAATACATTATTATCACCTTGTTTTTAGAATAAAACCACAAGTTTTGAATTTATGAAAGATCATTTTATTCATGAAACTCAAAGACTCTAAGAATATATGTAAGGTGGAAAGTAAGCTGAATAAACAGAGAAAGTTAAACTCTAACCCATCCTGTCCTGTCTACAATTTTAAATACAGCCTTTAGTTATGTGTCTAATTCCATAGTGGAATGTATTTTCATTGGACATTGATTACTATTATTGTGGAGGTAGTTTGGATCAAGTCTCACGTCCCACAATCCATTTCCTATCAGAGCTAATGGGTTTGCAGCTCGTTTATAATGATCATATTGGCAGGGTTTTAGCTGATGTTTTAAAATACTCAATTGGAGAGGTTTTTCCACTGTCCTGAGTGCCTCTCAGCTGCAAGTAAAGAATGTTACAGCTGGACGAGAGAGCTAATTAGAGCCAATTATAGTTGAAGTGACCAGAATTGGCATTAAAA
Organism: Anoura caudifer; assembly: GCA_004027475.1. Classification (NCBI taxonomy): domain Eukaryota; kingdom Metazoa; phylum Chordata; class Mammalia; order Chiroptera; family Phyllostomidae; genus Anoura; species Anoura caudifer. Next base: position 7,444 of record PVKU01009961.1, on the reverse strand, counting down.
TGTCTGGGAGAATCTACCTATCCTTGCAACACAGAGGTTTTAAATCTGTACAAATACCTGTCTTCGAACATTAACATTTTATAGAATAGCAGGTAATAAGCACGTAAATTTAATATGCAAAAGAGCCATTGCCAAGTGAATCCTGGAAGTTGGACTTCACTAGATATGATTTTACACTGACTGCCAAAGGCATCTCAAAATTAATAGTAAATATCAGATACTTAATGGGAAGCATCAAGGTTCTACAACTAATTTGGACTTCATAAATCCAGTGACCCGAATTTAACTCAACACATATACTCATATTTTTTCCTATGAGGCACATTGGATCAGCATTTTAAAGGAACTATTTGCAGACAAACATCACTTTATATTTACATTATTTTACTCACTTTGTGCAACAGAATTCACAGATCCTTTAGTGAGTGGGATTGTTTGGGTTCAACATCTCCATGCCTATCTATTGTATTCATAAGAATGTAGGTCCTCAACTGTCCCTTAAAAAGTAGAGAAGAGTTTGTTCAGGCAGAAAATAGAAACATGTAATCACTTTTTTTGCTATCCTTTAAAAGCTTTTGTTTGACAAACAAAAGTGTATGATTGAGAATTAGCACAAAGCAGAATACTTAGCACTGAATGTTAAAGTTTGGGAGAGACCTTGAAGAAACATATATAATTTTCAAAATGTGCTTGTGAAAAATTGTAATTTTTATCCGTAATCCTATTATCTCCCCAACATCTATCTAGTTATCTATCTACCCATTCATCTGTCATTAATATAATTTTATCTCAGAAACTACAGTACAATATTCTAAAATATACAGCTATTTGAAACAGTGTTCAGAGGTTAATATAATAAATACTTTTGAAATATGTTTACAAGGGCTAAGGGCTGAAAACATTGTAAGTGGAAAATATTTTAAAGCTTTTCATTCAAATGCTTTATGCTTGACAGACAGTTGTTGTAGAATATTTTATGAGAAGTTTCTACTGCTTAATCAGTTTTTAATTTAAAACACAAAGCCTACATTTATTATGCAATTGTGTATATTTATAATGTACCATTGTCTGAAATTCACAACTACAGAATTTAGCCATAATTTATAAGGGAGTGATCAATAATTTCTGATAGGTTGAACACACCAAAATTAATTAGCCCCTAATAAAAACAAAAATTGTCTTTCTGGTATGCATTTCTAAACAGCTTTAAAAACTCTCTGATAAAACTATACATCATGGAATTATTTGTCCTTACTCAAATTCAATTCTAGTTATGACCCTGAGAGATGATTAGTAAATGTGACTTTTTAATTAGCATTTTGCATAATTCATTGGAATTATAATGCACTCATGCATTTGATTGTCAAGGTACAGATGTGCTAATATGAAGCCATAATTTTCTCATCTAAATAACTCTTTTAGTAACACTCTAATTTCTTACAATTCTATTGTTTAGGATCTATTATTGTTCATTTAAGAAAGTGAGCTCAGAAGTGGATTTTGAAGTCAGCTTGTATTGTTATAGTAGATTGTTTAGGAGGGTACAAATCAAAGGACACCAATGTTATTTCAAAGGTTGTTTATTTTATTTTAGTGAAACCCACCTGGTCACAGTTAAAGTAACTTTCAACCATGAAAGAATTCCTTTCTTTTTCAAACGACCACTAAATTACAGTGAAATAGAACCAAATAGAAATTATCAAGTAAAAATTATGAAGAGAAAGTTGTTTTTTGTTTATTGCAAAGGATTAGCATGAACGCAAAATCAGACCATTCACAAGATGTTTAGGTGACGTTGGCAATAAACGTAAAATATAGGCCTGTATTTTATATTAGGTTTCATGAGATTAGCCTAGGTACTTGAAAAAATATGAAAACTAATCTATTGGTATCTCTGTTAAATAGATTTCCAGACTCCCCCCCCAAATGTGTGCTTCTATTGAAGTTTAATATTTGTTTCCATGTGAATATCTAACTCCTATCACCAAACAGCTCAGTTTGAACTCTGAAAAGAATGAAGGGAAAAGGGAGTGAAATGTGGAATGTGATTGCTCAAAAGAAGTGGCAGTGTGCAGCAAGCTTTTATTTAAAAACTCACTGTAGCTTTGTTTTCCTTTCTGTACACTGGAGGGACTGTTAGAATGAAACAAATGTTTCCAAATGAGGTGAGAGAACTTGGGATCCAGGATTCCTGGCCGTTCGTCCTATTTACAAGTGAGGTAAACTGCCAGGAATCAAGCACCCACACACGTGGATAGTTGCTACCTACATCGCCAACATAGATTTTCGTGCTCTTGGTGCTGAGAACATTGGCCAGTAAAACTGTTATTATTGCAAACATGTGTGGCAAAGCTGAATGAGATTTCTAGGGAGTGGTGTGGTAGAATGAATATTAGCATTTGGGGTGAATGCTTCCTTAGGACATAATATAAAAAGCACTCCCTACATTTCCGAACTCTGCCATACAGAATTCTTATTACGTGAATAACAGTATGAAAAGACCTCTATGCTGCTCCTGGCATAGTCTCTACATGGGTCCCTGGTAGGTAATCTCTCACAGCAATTTTATAGCATCTGGAGCTAAGTGCTCATAAAACAAAGTGAAGCATCGCCTTTGTGGCAACGCTGATGAGCTGAGATTGGCTCCTTTCGAGTTCCACTGTTATGTTTCTAGGTAGCACTACACTGTGTTGTATGACTCTTGCATGTCCAGATACTATTTCCCCCCTTCCCTTACCAATGGTTATATAAAAATAGAAACAACAGCTTGGTTTCATAATATGCAAGTTAACTTGAAATTTGAAGATTAAGGTTTTAAACATCTCAGAAATTGCCAAATGGTTGGAAATCATCGTATTAGAATGGTAATGTGGAATTTTATTTGCAAAGGCAAGAATGTGATTTCCAAATAAGAAAGCAATTGATAAAAAAAATTACATTTCTTTAAGGCCTTAAGAGTAAACTAACAATCCTAAATTTTATGTTAGAAGGAATTTCTAATGGTATTGTTTGTGTGATTTTCATGTACATATTGCTTATACAGTCTGTCACTCAGTGGTCTTTATTTTGAATAATGATATAAAAGTCATTAACCCTTAGCAGTAAAATATCAAATGAGGATGTTCTTGGAATTCCAAATATATTTAAGGAAAGCCTTTCTGAATAGCGTACAAATGAAAACATAAAGCCAACCATTTTTGCAACCACTTAAAAATTGGGCCCAACATTGGCCAGAGGTGTCCAATCTTTTGGTGTCTCTGGACCACACTGGAAGAAAAGTTGTCTTGAGACACATATTAAATACACAAACACTAATGAAAACTGATGAGCAACAAAAAAAAGGTTTTAAGTAAATTTACAATTTTGTGTTGGGCCACATTCATAGCCATCCTGGGCTGCATGTGGTCTGTGGGCTGCAGGTTGGACACCCCTGTTAGACTATCATAGTAATCTTAGTACTAATGTGCTCAGAGAGTTTTCAGTTAAGAAGGAGGTGATTTGATTTTACAGACAAGCTGGCAAAGAAAGAACGATAAGGAGGAAATGATATACACGTGTAATATGTTGTTTTGCAATGCACATATCATACCTTTAGACATTTCCTAGTTTCATAACACTGTCCATGTTCCCTTATGTTACCATTACCCTAAAATGTTTGAATCATTTTGGTTGCTTGATTACAATATTTCTATGAAAATTCAACAGCTTTACAGATAAAATCTCACTAATCTACACACCCCTATTAGAAAGGGCCAAGGTATGTATTAGATACCACTGGGGGTGTGGCAAGCCTGAGACATGAGGAAGTGAATTACACTGCAGAATCTCAATGTCAGTGCTTTTGTGAGGCTGTGTAGGGCTAAGTGGCATTCAGATTGACTAGTGTGTACCGTACCTAACTATATCAGCCCTGTTCTTAAGTTTCTCTTTAGATTTTTTTGAAAATGACGTGGTGATAGCCTAATGTTTTTCACTTTGCATGTTGTTTTTGTCTTAGCTATATCTTGTTGAAAGAGACCAATTTTTTGCTTATTTCTTAGATCAATTTCAGCAATTTAAAATGAAATATGAGAAAGGACAAAAATTTACAGAAAAACAGATGGAAAAACTTCTACAGAAAGTAATCCTTCACAGAAAGAACGATGTCCAAGAGTCATTGAAGTACTTTACAAGAGAAAGTATTTGGGAAGTTATTCTCAAATAGTTAGAACCACAGAAGTCTCTAATGCATTGCTTACTAAACCAGGTAATAGATGATGTTAGAAGGTATTTTGTTCACCATCACCACCATTACCATCACCATCAGTTACATAAATTAAAAGAATTATTTTTGAAAATAGCTTATTTAAATACCTCTGCCAGAAAATCAGATACTGGGATAAGAGACAGAATATAAAATGCATATGTAATATGTTTAAAGAAATAAAATTTAAGAAGAGGAGAGTAAATTGAAATATAGTCCTGAAAAACTTTAGCAAAAGAGAAATAAAAATGAAAAGCTTGAAAAAATTTCAGAATAGATAACAGTGATGGTATACATATAATTAGAAGTCTCAGAAAACAAGAAAAGAACATAGTAGAGGTAAGCGTCTTGAAAAATAACACTGACTGACAATTTTCTGAAATGTTGAAATACATGAATTGACAGTTATTGGAAGGATGTAATATACCAGCTGTGATTCAGCAAAACAACAATAAATAAAAGTATGTAATTACCAGCCATTAAAGCCATTTTGAAGAAAATTGGTAGAGTACAAATGTTATCTGACCACAGTGAAATATGTTTTGCTTCCTGTGCTGTTTTGAAATGTGTATGTTGAATTACTATTACCTTACCATTCATTTAATGTTTAGAAGATAAATATTAAACTGTATCTTTTTCAAATGAATACATTTATTCTCTTGGACCATTGCCTTAGAATACTTATTACACAGTTGTTCATTCTAAAAACTTTACCACTTTGTTATGCATTTTTAAACACAATTAAGAAAAATATTACCTATATTTCACATTTAGTCAAATTTATTGATATTATGTGTCAACATTTGCACTTAGCACTGGTTTTATGCTATGTTTTGTGTCATTGTTCACTTTTTTCTTGGTGAAATAAATACTTTAAAGTTATTACTATTGAGGGTGGTATGCCACTCACTCATAGTTATTGCACACATAAAAACATCTTTTGTAAATAAAAGTATGGCTAGATATTAAATTGTAAGTAAAGAGTAATTTATTTAATATTTTGATCTCCCCTATGCTACTGTTGTTGATGAAGGCTGACAGTAACTAAATGATTTTCGTATCAGTAAATTTCCATTCTGATTATGGATTGTGTTGACAATTTGGGGCTGTTGATTTTTTTATATATCTTTGAATGGTTTGCAGGCTTAGATTGCAAGATTATTTTGCATGTCTTCTCTCTGTCATTTACAACTTTTGTGTTAAGCTGTGACTGTCTAGTTATTTTCTGAATGCCTCTATTCAAACTCAAGGCTCACATCTTAAAATGTATGTTTAACTTGATTATACAGAAGATCACAGTTCTAGCAAGTAGGTGATTTAAGTCTATCTTTTAAAATTTTTATTTGTCATTTACAGTTGACATTCAAGAATATTTTACATTAGTTTCAGGTGTACAGCATAGTAGTTAGACAATTGTATAATTTATCAGTGATCCCCTGGTACTTAAAGCACCACCCTGGCACCATACTTAGGTATCACAATATTATTGGCTATATTTCTTAAACCATACTCAACATCCCCATAACTATCAATTTTTATTTCTTAATTCCTTTACTTTTTTTTTCACTCAGACCCCCAAAACCCCTCCATTAACCACCAATCTGTTCTCTGTATCTGTGTGTGTTTTTCTGTGGTGTTTGTTTATTTTGTTCTTTAGATTTCTCATGAAGTGGAATCATTTGGTATGCCTTTATCTGTCGGTCTTATTTCACTTAGCATGATACTCTCTAGGTTCATCCATACTATGATAAATAGTATGATTTCATTCTGTTTATGGTTAAGTAATATTCCATTGTATACATGTACACAACATTTTTATCCAGTCGCCTACTGAGGGACACTTGGGTAGCTTCCATATTTTAGCTCTTTTTGTTAGTGAAGCTACACTTTTGCCTGTCATATACATTACCATTTCTTTGAAAGTGTGTCTGCCTGATGGGCTAAGACAATGTCTCCTTGTTTTACCTGATTCCTGGTGAGACTAAACAACTTTACATGCATGTGTTATCCAATTTAACTCACTTCCATGTTGATTCTATGTTAAGCTAGTTTGTCTCAGTCACTCCTCTCTTGTCTGCCTTAAATAAGAGTTATCGCTACCACTTTTACCCCAAGCAACAGCGTGTTTGATGCTAGCCATCATCATTTGACTCCCTCAGATTCCAACCTCCAAGGTCAACAGATACTTTTTTTAAAGCATATTTTATTGAGTACGCTATTACAGGTGTCCCACTTTTTTCTTCCCTTTATGCCCCTCTGCCTGGCAACTCTCCTCCCACCAGCATTCCTCCTGCCCCTTAGTTCAGGTCCATGGGTTGTAAATATAAGTTCTTTGGCTTCTCCATTTCCTATACTATTCTTAAACTCCCACTCCTTTATACCTATCATTTATGCTTCTTATTCCCTGTAACTTTTCCTTCCTTCTTCCCCTACTCCCTCCCCACTAAAAAGCCTCCAGGAGATCTCCACTTCTATGATTATGGTCCTGTTGTAGTTGTTTGCTTAGCTTTTTTTAAATTATATTTTATTGATTATGCTATTACAGTTGTCCCATTTTCTCCCCGTCATTCCCCTCCACCCTGCACATCACCTCCCACCCACATTCCGCCCTTTAGTTCATGCCCATGTGTCATAAGTTCTTTAGCTTCTACATTTCCCACACTATTCTTGCCCGCCCCCTGTCCATTTTCTACCCACTGTCTATGCTACTTGTTCTATGTACCTTGTCCCCCTCTCTCCTCTCCCCACTCCCCTATTGCTAACCCTCCATCTGATCTCCATTTCTGTATTTCTGCTCCTGTTGTACTGGTTTCCTTAGTTGGCTTTTGTTTTAGGTCTGGTTGTTAATATATGTGAGTTTGCTGTCTTTTTACTGTTCATATTTTTTATCTTCTTTTTCTTAGATAAGTCCCTTTAACATTTCATATAATAAGGGCTTGGTAATGATGAAATCCTTGAACTTGACCTTATCTGAGAAGCAATTTATCTTCCCATCCATTCTAAATGACAGCTTTGCTGGATAGAGCAATCTTGGATGTAGGCCTTTGATTTTCATGACTTGGAATACTTCTTTCCAGGCCCTTCTTGCCTGTAAGGTCTCTTTTGAGAAATCCGCTGACAGTCTGATGGGAACTCCTTTGTAGGTGACTGTCCCCTTATCCCTTGCTGCTTCTAGAATTCTCTCCTTCATTTTAATCTTGG
>PVKU01009960.1:0-56810 GCA_004027475.1 Anoura caudifer | reverse complement strand
AAATCAAAGGCATTTTTGTATACCAACAATGAAACAGCAGAAGCAGAAATCAAGAAAAAAATCCCATTCGATATAGCAAAAAGAAAAATAAAATACCTAGGAATAAACCTAACCAAGGAGGTAAAAGACCTGTATGCAGAAAACTACACAACACTGAAGAAAGAAATCAAGGAAGACACAAACAAATGGAAACATATACCATGTTCATGGATTGGAAGAATCAACATCATCAAAATGTCCATACTACCCAAAGCAATCTACAAATTCAATGCAATACCTATTAAAGTGCAAATGGCATATTTCACAGATATAGAACACTTCAAAAATTTATATGGAACCATAAACAACCCCAAATAGCTGCAGCAATTTTGAGAAAGAAGAGCAAAGTAGGAGGGATCACAATACCTGATACCAAACTGTATTACAAAGCCACTGTAATCAAAACGGCGTGGTACTAGCATAAAAACAGGCACATGGACCAGTGGAACAGAATAGAGTGCCCTGAAATAAAACCAAGTCTCTACAGTCAATTAATATTTGAAAAAGAGGGCAGCAACATAAAATGGAGTAAAAATAGCCTCTTCAACAAGTGGTGTTGGGAGAACTGGACAGCTACATGCAAAAAAATGAAACTCAAGCACTAACTTACACCATACACAAAAATAAATTCAAGGTGGATAAAAGATTTAAATATAAGCCGTGACACCATTAAAGTCTCAGAGGAGAACATAGGCAGGAAAATCTCAGATATTTCACGCAGCAACATTTTTACTGATATGTCCCCTAAAGCAAGGAACATAAAGGAAAGAATAAACAAATGGGATCTCATCAAAATAAAAAGCTTCTGCACAGCTAAAGAAAACAGTATTAAAATAAAAAGAGAACCACCTGTATGGGAAAACATATTTGCCAATGATACCTCAGACAAGAGTTTAATCTCCAAAATATATAAAGAACTTACATGAGTCCACTCTAAGAAGACAAGCAACCCAATCAAAAAATGGGCAAAACACTTGAACAGACACTTCTCCAAGGAGGACATACAGAGGATCCAGAGACACGTGAGAAGATGCTCAATATCGCTAGCTATCAGAGAGATGCAAATTAAAACCACAATGAGATACCACTTCACACCAGTCAGAATGGCCATCATAAACAAAGCAACAAACAACAAGTGTTGGAGACGTTGTGGAGAAAAGGGGACCCTAGTGCACTGTTGGTGATATTGCAGACTGGTACAACCACTATGGGAAGCAGTATGGAATTTTCTAAGAAAACTAAAAATGGATCTACCTTTTGACTCAGCAATCCCACTGCTAGGATTATATCCTAAGAACCCTGAAACACCAATCCAAAAGAACCTATGCACACCTATGTTCATAGCAGCACAATTTACAATAGGCAAGTGGTGGAAGCAACCCAGGTGCCCATCAGTAAATGAATGGATCAAAAAACTATGGTACATTTACACAATGGAATTCTATGCAGTAGAAAGAAAGAAGGATCTCCTACCCTTTGCAACAGCATGGATGGAACTGGAGAGCATCATGCTAAGTGAGATAAGCCAGGACATGAAAGACAAATACCATATGATCTCACCTTTAACAGGAACCTAATCAACAAAACAAACAAGCAAAATATAACCAAAGACACTGAAATTGAGAACAGGCTGACAGTCACTAGAGGGGAGAGGGGAGGGAATTTCAGGGGAAAAGGGTGAACGGTTTGCAGGAACAATTATAAAGGACACGGACAATAACAAGGGTGGGTGGAAACGGGAGGGAGGTGGGGAGGGCTGTTGGTTGGGCGGGGATGGGAGTAAAAGGCAGAGAACTGTACTTGAACAACAATTAAAAATAAAAAACATAAAATAAAATATTAATTCAGTTTTCACTAAATCTACAAAAATAATAACATAGTTACCAATTTTTGATCACTTATTCGCTTGTTTAAATGTTTGTGATATTTCAAAACTGGATTAATAAACCCAGAAAGATCTTTTTAATTTTTTTATTTTATTTGTTGTTCTTGTACAGTTTTCTGTCTTCTATTCCCATCCCAGCCCACCGTCCCAGCCCTCCCCACCTCCCTCCCATTTCCACCCCCACTAGTTTTTGTCCATGTGTCCTTTATACTTGTTGCTCCAAATCCTTCCCCTTCCCCCCTGAAATTCCCTCCCCTCTCCCCTCTGGTGAGTATCAGCCCAGAAAGATTTTTATATTCCCCTTCTACAGACAATGAAATTGAGGCACAGAAAATAGTAACTGGTTCCATCACAGTATCACTAACAAGTGGAGATGCTAGGGTTTGATGCAGCTCTTGGACTTAAAAATCTCTCTCTCATTTTATTCACTTGACTTTTATCATGCAATGTTGAATAAAGAAAGTTTTATACATATACATATTAACCTCAGTCTTGCCACAGTGTAAATTAAAAATTTAGGTAATTGTAGTTTTATTATGTACAATATTGAAATGAAATTTCATTTTTAAAAATCTAGAATTGTTGAACTTGTTTTTAATTTAGATAAACTTGCTTCCTGCACTTAAAATTCAAAGTCAGTATTGTCTTCACCCTGTGTTTAGGATGATTTTTCTTGTGAAGTTACAGGTAACAGCACACTAGTGAGAACAAGGTGATAGTTATTTAAAATAAGAATCAGACATTATATACATTAATTCATACATGTATGGGGCAATAAAAATACACCAAAGAAATTTAAGTTATGAACAAGAGAAATCTAAAGTTGACTAGATACCTGTAACTCCAAAAGAAAATGTTTTACATAGTCCATTGGTAACCACAGCCCCCACATTATCAGAAATTAACAGATGCGTCACAAGTTACTGCCAACTCAACACAGCTTCCAGAGCTCACGAAGTGATTTCAGTCCCTCAGTTGGCAAATGAACTGAGAATATAAGATGCTTAGCCTAAGGTAGTGGGTCTGCAAGCAAAATGAAACGGGAAATTACAATGAACAATTTAAAGTGCCTATCGAAAACCTGATGATGAACCATTTTCCTTATTGTCTACAGTAGTCAAATTTACCCTACTTCTAATTCATATCCTTATGCTTTACCCATAGCAATTACTAGTAGAGTAAGAATTGATTTCTTCTTTAAGGCATCTCCATTTTATGGCCTTTGTACTAGGTGTTTAATCTGACAGAATCGTTCTTTCACTAATTTTTGATTTATTGTTTTCATGATTCAGGTTTAACCTCAGATGTCATAGATTCCATGAACACCCTATCTTGGGTTCCCTCCATACTCCCCGTCATTCACCCACACTATTTCCGAGTTTTGTTTTTCATATTCCCATTATCTGAAATTCTTGGGTTTCTATGCTTCTTTACATACTTCTTGTGGCCCCCCACCCAACACATACCACTGAGATGACCATTAGAGAAGGGATCTAATTTCTGATGTTCAGGGTCTCTATCTATTATCCAGAACAAATACAGTAGACACCCAAAAAATACTCATCTAAACCAGTGGCTCTCAAACTTCAGCATATATCAGAGTCATCTAGAGGACTTGTGAAGAAACATACTTCTTGGCCCCACCCAAAGTTTCCAATGAGTAGTTCTGGGGTTGGGTTTTAAAACTCAGTTTTCTAACATTCCTAAGTAATGCTGGACCAACCCTGGTTCACAGTACAACACACTGATGCTTCAACTGCTTGCTGATTTCAAATACTGCGCTTCAGCCTTGTCATGTAACTGATTCTCTTCCAATGACATAAATGTGAATGTGAAATTTTTAAAGTATTTGTTTTAAAAACTTTCCAAATATAAATAAAAACTTTAAATCCCTCTTTCACTTTTCATAAGAAATTAGAATTACATGTAATAGCTAATATTTATTAAGCAGTAACTCTCAATACCAAGCGCTATTCTAGGTGCATGTAAATGTGTGCGTATACATATATGTATATATGTATACATGTGCACACACGTACATATATGTGCACCTGTTTAACGTGCATGTGTGTGCATGCATGTATGTGTATATGTAGAGAGAAACTGAACCATAGACACACACACACATCTTCATGTAATCACCCTAAATACTCTACAAAGGACTGTTATATCCCCATCTTACAGTTAGACACCCATAGCACAGGGACACCAGGTAGTTTGTCAAGGTCATGTGTTAGTGACTTGGAAGAAATGTAAACCCAGACGGCCAGCCCCAGATCCCAGTTTCTTAAAAACAAGCATGCAGTCTCACACAGGGCACACACTCCTCGGACTGCAGATTTAGGAAAGTTAATATAAAATATAGCCCCACTTCTACCTCCTGATCCATGGCTCACCTGGAACAACAGGTTTTATAAGCTAATTCTTTTTCTCCCTTGCCCACCAGGAGAATAGGAGATAAAAGTTGACTTCTGTATTTATACTGCAAAAGGGGAATGTGTGACTATGATACCGTGACACCAGACAAATACAGGCTATGTGTGTGATATACCGGCTAGCCCTGCCTGTGAATGTTCTTGCGACGTACGAATTTTTCTACCCAAGGACGCGTTCTTTCACCTCCCCATCTGTCCTGTGAATTTTTAAATGTCTGAGACAGGTGGCCTGTTGGAAACCTAAAATCCTGTGGGTCTAAGATATGATTAAAATCTGATGTTAGGCTCTCTGATAAAAAAAGATTCCTGTGTTTAGGCAGGAATTTGTAAGTAACCTGCAAAATGTGTCAAAGATAACTTGAACTCTACGTAACCAAAATCTCTTTAGTTCTAGAGCAGCATATGCTGGAACAGCAATTTTCAACCTTTTCCATCTCATAGCACACGTAAACTAATCACTAAAATGCTACAACACACCAAAAATGTATTATAGTTTTGGCCAGTCTGACAAAAAAATGTTATAATTTTGATTCATTCACACCGGGTGGCTACTGTTGTACTGGCTACTGTCACTGTTTTATTTGACAATCTAAGGGAAAAGAGGTCAGTGCCTCTGACTAAATAGTCAGGTATTCATGTTTCAAACATCCTCGTGGCACACCGGTTAAAAACCGCTGTGCTAGGGCAAACTTCTGCTTGCTCAATTTCCCCATTGAGAACTGTAGTAATGCGTACATACCACTGCTGTGAAGGAATAAAAGGAATCAAGTAACCAATTTTTGATGGTTTGATGTTTTTCTCCTTTCCTGAATTCACAAGTGGTTTTAGAAATGACAACCTCTGCTCTTCTCTTCTAAGAGGGTTGTGGTGAACCAGCAGTTTACTAGTTTTCTTCTTGATTCCATCTTTAGTAAATATAACCAGAGTTCTCCACGCAATATTTATAAATACTGCATAAATGATAGTTAATAAAATCAGTTGATAATGGAAACTGAGTCCCATAATTGCTTATTACAGAGCTCATTGCAAAATATATTACTCAAAAAATCTTAATGATTACACTTCATATAAATGCCAAGTGCACTGTGACTTCTGAAAACTCAAATACATGAGAGAATTAAAAAGCTACTTGCCATGAAACACTCCCCAGTGTATTTATTAATGGAATACACAATATAATTTTTAAAACACAATCTATTTCTCTCCTAGAAAAGATGGAAGGAGTTTAACTGAAATCTATTTAGTAAGAACTTAAATCTGTGCTGAGTTTAAAGTTTGGTGCAGAATACTAAGCAATGATCATGCAGATAATTAAAATTTAAAATGTTAAATGATTTATCATCTTGTAAATAATTAAGGGAATTTAAAAATGCAAGTAAGAAAATGTTAGAGAGAAGATATATTACCAATCTATTTTCTAGAACAATAATACACAAGAGTAGGTTACCTATATTTTATTTCTGGTAATGTCAGCAGTGACTTTAATTTAAGAAGCTTTAGTAAACTTAATGAAATTACACTAAATTGATTGGCATTCTGATCCAGCAGGTATTAAACACATCAAGGTAAAAACAAGGCCACTGTGACAAATTCAATAGATCAATCTGCAGTGATGCAAAAATACAATAAATTGAAATTTAACTAAAGAATATTGCACAAATGCCAATCCCTCCTACTAAATAGAGGATTATTCATTTGAGACTCTATTGCTATAACTATCATGAAATCTATCGTTGTATTATTGTTTGATTCTACAGTCTTTGACTGGCTCCCTTCATTTTTTTAAAATATATTTTATTGATTACACTATTACAATTGTCCCAATCTGTCCCTCTATGCCCACCTCTGCCCAGTACCTCCATTCCCTCCAGCAGTCCCCTCCCTTAGTTCATGTCCATGGGTCATGCACATAAGTTCTTTGGCTTCTCCATTTCCTGCACTGTTCTTAACATCCTCCTATTTTGCACCTACTAATTTGTACTTCTTAATCCCTGCACATTTTCCCCCATTCTCTCCTTTCCCCCTCCCAGCTGATAACCCTCCAAAGGATCTCCATATCTATGACTCTGTTCCTGTTCTGTTTGTTTGCTTAGTTTGTTTTTTAGCTTCATTGCTGATAGTTGTAAATTTGTTGCCATTTTAATGCTCATAGTTTTAACATTTGTTTTCTTATATAGTTCCCTTCAACAATGAATATAATAATAGATTGGTAATGAACTCCTTTAGTTTTACCCTGTCTGGGAAGCACTTTATCTGCTCTTCCATTCTAAATGATAGCTTTGATGGATAGAGTAATCGAGGTTGTAGGTCTGTTCATCACTTTGAATACTTTTTTTTTGAGAAATCAACTGACAGTCTTATGAGAACTCCCCTGTAGGTAACTTCTGCTTTTCTCTTGCTGCTTTTAAGATTCTCTCTTTATCTTTAATCTTCAGCATTTTAATTATGATGTGCCTTGGGGTGGTTCTCTTTTGGTCCACCTTTTTTGGGACTCTCTGTGCTTCCTGGACTTGTGTGTCTATTTCTTTCACCAAATTAGGGAAGTTTTTATTATTTTTTGAAATAAGTTTTCAATTTCTTGCTCTTCTTCTTCTCCTTCTGGCATCCCTATGATTCAGATGTTAGCACATTTGGAGATGTCCCAGAGACTCCTTAGTCTACCCTTGTTTTTTATTATTTTTTTTTTCTTCTTGCCATTCTGGTTCAATGTTTTTTATTCCTTATGTTCCAAATCATTAATTTGATTCTTGGCTTCATCCCCTCCACTGGTGGTTTCCTGTGGATTTTTCTTTATTTCACTTAAGGCAACCTTCATTTCTGCCTGGATTTTTTTATGCTGCTGCTTTTTTGCTTTCTTATCCCATAATTTCTTTGAGCATCCTGATAACCAGTGTTTTGAACTCTGCATCTGATAGGTAGCTTATCTCCATTCCATTTAGTTCTTTTCCTGGAGTTTTGTTCTATTATTTCATTTCAGCCATATTTCTTTGTCTCCTCAATTTGGCAGCCTCCCTGCATTTGTTTCTGTGTATTAGGTAAAGGTGTGTTCATTCCCTGTCTTAGTAGAATGGCCTGCTGTAGAAAAGGCACCTGTAAATTGTGTGGGGTGGAGCCTTAGTTAATCTCCCAGGTGGGGCAACACATTTTACCACTTTGTGGCTCTCTGTGGGGAAGGGCTCAGAAAGGGGACAATGTCACTGCCTAACCTCTAGAGACTGCTGGGAAGTAAGCTGTCTCCTGCACTCGCCTTGTTGCCAGTCACTTCACTTTCTCTCCTTCACCCCGTATGCCACTTGTGCCCTTCCAGCTGTTGCCCTGGTGCTGAATCCTGGAAGAGGTGGGTCTGCATGAGTCCTAAGTCCATGGCAGGCCCTTTAAGAGGAGTCTCTTGAGGATCCCACAGTTTCTTCTGCTGCCCCAACCCCCACTGGTTTTTATAGCCAGAAGTTAAGGGAGACTTATTTTCCTGGTGCTGGAACCCTGGGCTGGGTGATCTGGTCTGGGGCTGGGATCCCTCACTCCCAAAATATCCCTCCCAATTTTTATCTACCACACATGAATGCATGAATGCCCATTCTGCTGTGTCTCTGTGCATCTCTGCTCTTCTGTCTGAATGAATGTGGCTTCTTTAAATCCTTGGTTGTTGGACTTCAATACAGCTTGATTTTCTGAGGAATCTGCATGGTATTTGTTTTGTAGTCTAGTGGTAATTTTTGCTGTAGTTGTGCATGGAGGTGAAGTATGTTCACATCTTTGTGTGTTTACATGCCTCCATCTTGACCAGAGTCCTCCCTTCATTTTTAATGTTCCTGTTTTTATTATTATCACTGTACAGACCTCATAACCCAGGCCTCCCTCTTGTTTTATGCTCAATCACAAATATTTGTTTAGTAGGGATCTATGTTTACCAAAAATTACACCTTTCCAAAGAAATTATTTTTAAAAAGTTTAAATTTATGAATAAATTATCAGAGGGTATCTAGAGAGATGTTTCTTTGCAGTTGTGAAAACATTAAAATTTTTTATTCAGAGCCTATTATTCACCATTTTGATGTTGCTGGCTTCCCCAAAAATAGAAATAAATACGTACAGAAGAATATGTGTGTATTTGTCACCTGCAACACGAAGTCAGAGAATAAATATCTACATGATTCCTGCTGATGCACAATCCTGTAGATCACAGCCTTTCTGATACCTTAGACTAAATAGTTGTTAAATTTTGGCAGAAAGAATAAAACTCTTCCATGACTGTGTTTCATCTACCAAGAAGTAGTTTACCAGTTTTTTTCTTGATTCTATCTTTAGTGAATATAACTACAGTTCTCCACGCAATAGTTATAAATACTGCATTAATGATAGTTAATAAAATCAGTTAACAGTGCAAGCTGAGTTCCATAATTGAATATCACAGAGCTCATTGCAACATATATTAGTCAAAAATGTTAACACATACATTATTTTAATTCATATCTCCGAATATTACACACTAGTACAGTGTGTAATACACAGTGTTTACTCAATAAATTGAAATTATTTAAAAGTATACAGACAAAAAGAAAATAGAAAAAAATGTTGGGAAGGAGAGAAGATTGTCAAAAGGGTTACACAGAAGTACTGTAAACTGGCTTTGAAAAATTCTCCCATGAAAGCAAAAACTTGAGCATGGCCTCCCCAATCCAAATGGTGTTTTATTCCAACACGATTCTGATTAATGTGTCACGGCTGAAATCTAACATAAGAGGAATGGTACTCATCCCAAGACAAAAGTTTAAATCAGGTCAACAAACAATGCCCTGTGGGCCAAATCTGGCTCATCACCAGATTTTGTACATCTCTGAGCTAAAAATAGTTTTTATATTTATAAGTGGCTATAAGAAGGAAAATATTTTATGGCATGTGAAAATTATATGAAATTCTAATTGCAATGTCCATAAAGTTTTATTGGAATGTAGCAATCTAGATCTAGAACACACAAAAATATTGTACATATCCAACTTGACTGTAATGACCTAAAACATAAAATTCTAGCATAGAAAACCTGGGTAGAGGCATTAAAAGGTCACTTTACAGGTAGATCCCAGAATTGTCTTCCAAATGACAATATTTTCAAAATTAGTTTAACATAGTACAAAACAAACAATTTTGTCAACATCTTTCACAGAACTAATTATCATACTTGCTTGTTAGGAACCAGAACCAAGAGCCCTGGAATCATTTTCTGGGGAGCAGAAATGACTGATGTCCCAGAATTTCCGGTTGTTTCCCCCCAGCGTTTATCATCTCCATATGAGACTGACATCCTTAGCATCTTGTAAAGATGAATGGTTTTAGACTGGCAAAAACCTTAAAAACCAGTTCACAGATACAGTGTCCTCTTAGTTGAAAGAGGAGTCAGCAAGCATGCATTCCTGTGTAAAGCTGTCCTATGAACCACAAAGCTGGAGACAGCTGGCTCATGGGCCTCAACTCACAGCCTCCAACCACTAAACACTCACAAAGATTAATCTATAATATTGGCATACCAAAGATTTTCAAAAAAAAATTATGCACACAGTCCTTGGGATCAAAGGTGAGTTAAAGAAAAGTGTGGTCAGGAGCATAAAGCAACAGCAAACTCATGAAGAGCCAACTAATCTTAGAGCAGCAGTAGTGCCACGTCCGTTACACAGCTGTCACTGCAGTGAACTGGAGACCTGGTTTTGCTTTAGAAGTAGCTCCAGCAGCTTTGCACCAAGGCTCCAGGATCCAGAGTGGAAATCCAAACTAGGACATAGCAACAGCAAATAGGGAAGAGAGGAGGCCGGCCCTACCAATACTCTCCTGTAACAGAATCTCTAAATAAGACTGCACAGCCAAGGGTTCTGGTGAAGATGGCAGCCTGGACCCACACTGAATGCTCTCTCCTGATACCACACTAAAGCTACACAGTAAAGATTACTTTTTACAAGACATGGACCCATCAAAATAGTGAAGTAGGGGAAGAGACATCAGACATCAAATTTCTCTAGGTGGTAAGAAGACATTAGCAGCAACTGATTTACCATCACTGAGACAAAGACCCCCAAGCAAATAGTATGGAAAGCTGAAATATAGAGCCCAATATATCACAGAAGTCACAAATGGCTTAGGACCTGGAGCACCAGTGACCTAAGAAACTGGGCGAGAGAAACTGCTGTAGGAAAGTAGATAGCTAACATAGGAAGGATTGTATTGAAGCTGTCTGTGAAGCAATCAGATGCCTGGTCCAGCTGGAATCCTGATCCAGGATTCCCTGATGGAAGTAAGAGCGGGAGGTCAGGAGGTTATTCTCTGGAGACAGATAAACCAGAGGATAACCAAGAGCAGGCGAAGACCCAAAACAGGGAGATTGAGTGACCACATGCACTCTGAGAACCCTACTCTTCTTCCCACAAGGCTTCTAGAATACCCGCAGCCCTCCAGATAAGAGATTGAAAGTTCCTTCTTTAAGGAAGCTGACTAGTACAAGAGGAAAAAGTTAAAGATAGCAGACATAGGGGTTCCCTACAGGGTGCACCTGGACAACTCGATGAAGTTCAAAGTCAACAAGCCTTATTTATGCACTTAAAACACCCACTCCACTTAACCAGAAATGGACAAAGATTATAAGACAGATGATAAAATAGCTAACATGGAAGATAGCGGATAAAATCAACAGAAAATAGTAACTTGGAAGAAACAGACTAAACAAAGGGAAGAAAAACAAAAAATAAAACAGGAAGAAGATTTAGAGAACAAAAAAGGTCTTAACATTAAACTATATAGAAATGAGAAAGTATCTCACTAGAAGAGTTAGAATGAAAATCTGAGGCCATCTCCTGGACAGTGAAACAAAAAGATAGTAAAAATATAAGAAAACAAATGGTACGTAAATTCCGACATCCAATAGGAGTGCCAGAATGAGAACAGAGAAAACAGGAAAGAAGTCAATGAAGTTATTTAAAAACATTTTCCAGAAACTGAAGTTTCGGTTTTCAGATTAGAAGCCCTCTGAGCATCCAACACACTGAATGAAAGTAGATTCATACCACATCACACACATCAGTGGGAAATTTCAAAATATCCAGGGAGAAGGTTGCATACAAACATCGTAAGAATGTTGAAATATCTCTGAGCAACAAAACCAGAAGCTATATAACAATGATGAAATAGCCTGAAATTCTGAAGTAAAATATTTCCTCCCTAGAATTTCTCATAAAGCATCAATCAGGTGAAGAGTGGGGAAAAAAAAACCCAAAACAGAAATTCAAAGTCCCTCCAAATTTATCTTTCACATACCTTTTCTCAGCAAACTACCAGAGGATGTGCTTCATCAAAATGGGAGAATAAACCAAAAATGAGAACACCTGGGACAAGATGGGCACAATATTGGCACCATATTTTGAGTCATCCCACAGAGACCATCTGAGCTTAACAAACGTCAGAGGAGCCATCCCTCTTGCTGGTGAGATGCACAACAACTGTGGTGCATTTTGGAGGAGGAGGAAGGGGAGAAGCGATGGTCCGAACATGATGAATGGCAGCAATTAAGCCTGGTATCTCTATGAAAAATCAACATTTTGGAAAAAGTCTTCTGATCCTCATAGACCAGTTTCCCAACCTTGATACAACTGACATTTGGGACCAGAAAAGTCATTCTTGGTGGAGGGAGGGAAGAGGGTAAGCTCTCTTACGTACTGTACGTATTGAGGAGCACCGCAGGCCTCCGCCTCGGAGATGCCAGTAGCATACCCACACAACCACCCATGCAGCTGTGACAACCACAGATGTCTAAGGACAATCACCAACTGTCTTTTGATGGGGCTAAGTCACTCCTAGAAAAGGACCAGTGCTATAGAGCAAACAAAGAATAAGATGTTTTTCTCTGGTAAAAGGTATCTGTGTAACACAGACCATCCCTGACTTAACATGTTTCAAACTAAATATTCAGTAGAAACCAGCTAGGCTAAGCTATGATGTGTGGTAGCTTAGGTGTATTAAATGCATTTCAACTAATGGTATGTCCAATTTACAGTAGGTTTATCAGGATGCGACCCCTTCACAGGTCAAAGAGCATCTGTACTGTATCCAACACTCGTACCACACGTGCTTGCATATGTCAAACAGTCTCTGGAAGGTTACAAAGAGGATACTAGCAGTGACTGCTTCTCCTGAAGTCTTAAAAGGAGGGTAACTTTATTCTTAATTCTTTATTCATTTTTGAAAAATTTTGTGCTATAAACAGGCATTCTCTTTCCAAAAAATGTATGAAAGTCTTAAAACAACATTACATATGAGTATATTCTCATAGGCAATTACACTTCTAGGAATTTGATCCCCTAAAGTATGCTCCCATATATATATGGGAGCATATATATGTACGTGTGTGTATGCATATATGTGTATATATATACACGTATATATACATATATGTGTGTACATATATACACATACACACAAAATTGCGTTCCAAAGTTATTATTAGTGACACTGATTGCATAGTAGTTGTGCCTTATCCACGAGGGGTATGTTCCATGACCCTCTATACTAGATACCTGAAACCACAAATAGTACCAAATCCTATGTGTAATACTATGTTTTATCTTATACATATACCTACCTATGATAAGTTCAACTTATAATTAGGAAGAGTAAGATATTAACGACAATAACTGATAATAAAATATGAGTCTAACAATAGACTAATAAAAGCTAGGTGAATATGGCCTCTCTCTCTGAGTATCTATTGTACTGTATTCAAATTTCTTCTGGTGAGGGTGTGAGATGACACAATGCCTACCCGATGCGATGCAGTGAGGTGGGTGAGGGAGGCACTGGGACGTGGTGGAAGGCTGCTAGTAGGGCGACTGGGATACAAGCGCCACGATATCACGACAGTGGCTCCGACAGTGGACAGAGCTGCTACGGGACGAAGAGACAGGCAGCGCGCACGGCGTGGATGCTCCAGACAGAGGGAGGGGTGGGGTGGGATGGCGGTGCCACTCAAAACAGCGCATAGTTTAAAACTTATAAATTATTGCTGGAATCCATTTACTATTTTCAAACCACAGTGGACAGCAGGTGACTAAAACCACAGAAAGCGAAACTGCAGATGGGGGGGCTAATATAAAAGCAAATAAATATATAAATCATCAAAGTGTTCAATAATAGAATGTTGTGAAACGATACAAAACCATAAAATGGAATAAAATGCTGCCATAAAAAAGAGTAAGTTCATTACATACTAACATGATGTATTTTTTCCAAAACAAATTGTATTTTTATCTTGATTTTCCAAAATAAATCACGAGGTGAAAAAGGCAAAGCGTAAAGCAGTGTGCATGTTTTATGCACAGACCAGCGAATGCACACCGTTCCCACCCTCTTCTGTAAAAACTGACGGCGGCGGTCGCCTGCCGGAGGACGAACCTGGTGGCAGGAGGCCAGGGTAGGAGGGAGACCATGCTCTCTGTACCTTTTGAATTTTAACCGTGTAAATATCTTACTTATTCAAATTAAAATAAGATTTGAATTTTTTGTGCTCTAGTAGTTCTCTTGGGTTAATTTCTCAAGATGTAAGCAGCAAACAAGGAGCGGGGGCAGCAGCTGCAGCCGCACCGCCCCCGTCCAAACACTGCTGTTGCTACAAGGATATGCTCCAAGGAAACTTGACAAAGAGGCCCGCGGTGCCTCTGAATGGCAGTTTACACTGAATAGAATAAAACAGTTATTATTCTTCCTTTTCCCCCCAGAGATTCAGGTTCTTCATTATTAAATGTTGGGAAAAAATGGAACCTAATTAATACAAAAGATCCGTTCATATTAATGAATATCATAATGAAACTAGATTAAAAACATACAAACTAAAAAAAAAGTTTTGTTCTGATCAGTAGGATGTAGAGATTATTTACAAAGAGCAAATAGTCTCTGGTTCTGGGTGGAGGGCCAGCAATGAAATTGGCTTGAGGAAGAAAGAGCCAGCAGGGAAGTGGGAAAATGACTTCATAATCCAGAATTCGACTTCTTGCTTAAACTGCTGTTAGGTTAAACTGGAGGAAAGAGCATGAGATCAAAGACACAGACAGTGAGCTCTGGCTCAGCTGTATGCACTGCGTAATCTTGGGGAAATCATTTAAGCTATTGTCAAGTGGGGATAATTCCTGAATACAGAAATGTGGGGAGGATTAATGAGCAAGAGAAGAACAACAAAGAGCATGTTAGGCTTACTGCAGAGAAAGCAAAATTTGTAACTTTAAATACTGAATTCATTTCTTCAACAGCAACCTCTAAACATGAAAATGTGCAAGAACCTATTTGGAGCAGTGGTATTATCAAAACATTAGCTAAACAATCAATATTTGCTTATTTTATTTTATAATGAAAGCAATTTTTAAATTAGAAAGCAAATATAAATGATGCAGCTAAATCTATCAATCAACTATGGTGGATACAAGGACCTACAATGGCTTGCTAGAGTCTGCAGGCTACTTCTAACATGCGACACAAGAAAGTCACATAACTTTGATGAGGGATAAGGGTGGAGGAAGTACAGGTACTCTCTTAAACCTCAGCCAGTGCTCTTTTAGTGCAATAAATATTTTATGGAGAGTAGACCCCCCCCCAAAAAAAAGTAACAACACAAAGTAAATTACAACATAAACAAGTAAGTTATGACTAAACAAGTCCTGTGTATCTGGAGGGCTAATGAGGTACACCTTTGTATCACCTATAGACATTTGCAAAGGTAGACAAGAGGAGCATATCTTTAAATGATACATAGGTTTTTCAACATTAATGAGGAAAAATTCATTTTCTAGAAAAACAAGAAAATTAAAACGTACTTTAAACCCTCATCCACATCATGTACAGGTTGTACAAACACATTCTAATATTTCAGAATAAGAAGAGCACAAAGTGGACCAAGTTTTCCAAAGTCATTTAGAGCATAGATTTTTCCTTTCTGGGTCTTCATTACATTTTTCTTATATTAATGGATAAAAAATAACTCTATTGTTTCATATATGTCACAGATGTCTCATAGATAAGAACTATCAATGAACCAACAGCAGCGCATTTATACACTGTGTCAGGTCTAACAAACCCATCAGTACTCAGAAATAGCTAACTTATTGAACTCCATTGCAGTGCTGTCCAATAAAAGTATAATGCAAGCCACATAAGGAATTGTAAGTTTTTTAGTAGTCATATTAAAAAAATTAAAGAAATTGCTGGGATTAATTTTTAAATATATTTATTCCAATCTATTCAAAAAATCATCTCCATATATAATCAATACAAAAATATATTAGATATTTTATATTTTTAAACCTTTAAAATTTGGTATGTATTTTATATTTAAGCACATATCAGTTCTGACTGGCTGCAAATTCAGTGGTCAACAGGCAGATGTGGCTAGTGACATATGCCATTCTAAGGTGTAAGTGACACATCAAGACAGTGTCCACAATGCCTGCTCACACTAAATATGTGAGTGAATGAGTGAGTGAATGAATGAATGCAAGCAACAGTATTTTTACATACCCATTATTCCTCAGGTTATTCTATTTTTTTCCTTTTTTACTGAATGTATTGGGGTGACACTGATTAACAAAATCATACAAGTTTCAGTGCACAATTTCACAACACATCACCTGTACACTGTACTGTGTGTTCACCACCCCAAGCCACGTCTCCACCCATCACCATTTATCCCCCCCTTAACCTCTTCTACCTCCCCACGTCCTGCTTCCCTCCAGCAATAACAGTTATCCGTGCCCACAAGTTTTTCTCCCCTTTTTGCTCAATCCCTCCACTCCCTACCCAGCCCTCCAATCCCTTCCCCAAGAGCTGTCAGCCTTCTCTCTGTGAGTCTGTCTCTATTTTGTTAGTTCATTTCGTTCATTACATTCCACGTAAGAGTGAGGGACCATGTGATCTCACTCATAGGTCAGTCCATTTAATGTGTTTCCAAACACCCAGCATGAAACAATAAATATCCCCCAATCAGTATCAACAAAAAATATAAAGTTTTGATGAAAGTAATTAATGTTGAAACAAAAATAAATACTCAGGATGCAGTGTACCTTGTGTTGCAGAAAAGAAAAGTAGCCAGGGCAGGAGATTAATAAAAGGTGGGCTTTCCACTGTTTGCTTCACATTTTATTTTTTCTTGAGGACTTTGCCTCTTGCTATTTAATTTAGTGTAAATTTAGTGTAAATTTAGTGTAAATTTAGTGTAAATATATTGTTATAATTTGAGTTAAAATTTATTTTGTGGGGGTGTGTGAATGCATACTAGCTTTCTCTGATTCATTAAGGAAATTCAATATTAGAACATCAAAGTCAAAATTTCCTTATTGTATTTATATGACAACCATTGTTCTTCTTGTCGGCTATGTAAATCTATCTTCTTTTAAATGGCTGCCTGGCATGTCCTAAAATTCTAAAATAATCATAATTATCCATAATTGTTATAAAATCCAGACTTCTTGATCTTAAGCTAAACATTGAGTCATTTGTATTCGTATTAGCATACTACCTGCAACTTACCACACTAATTACAAACAAGTTTGTCATTACTTTTTTTCTTTTTTGCTATCAGGGAATTTTAGACCTGCAATAGAATATAGAACTACTCTAGTTCAAATTCCACATTTAGCATATGGGAAAACTGAGTCCTGAGAAGTGATTTGTAAAGATAAACTGATTTACAATGAGAAAGAGAAGTCTTAGCTTTCAATCATATCTACACAAATATGTCTTCTTTACTCATGTCAGTAAGGGCAGTTATACATTTTAAAAATGCTTCTTTATTCTCTGTAGAATGAGAAAGAATGAAGACTGAATTCAATCAATTCCTCATTCAATTACTATAAAGATGTTTTTACTTATTGCCAAGATAGACCATTGTACCCACCACTTAAAAAAAAAAAAAAGAAAGAAAATCTGACATACAAAAATCTTAACTTGCTCCACATATCAATTAGGAAGTGATTATTTACATTACAAAAGATTTCATTTTACCAAAAAAGATACGTTGCAATGTTCCTTGAAATGTCAATCCCTTGGTAGAGCAAAAATTTAATCCAATTTACAAAAGGCGGAGGGGGGAAAAATACCAGCTGAAGTAAAACTTCTACTTAAAACCCTTCCCTGAGTGATGACCCTCTCCTGTGCTTCTGTTCCCTGCCTCTGGTAAAACTCCGTCCTGGCCATTACTCACTTATGTAACCTAGTATTCATAGACTAATTATTCATTCATCCATGGTTTAGGGGCATTTAGGGGTCAGGAACCATGCTAGGCACTGGAGTACAAAGGTGAATAACTTCAGAGTCTGTCTCTATTACAGTCTTATTATAGAATATTATTAGTGTTTCCACGTCCCCTCCTAAATTCTGAACTCTTTGAGGGCAGGATATGTCTTATTCATAACTGAGTCTCCAGGACCTAGTACGGTACCTGATTCATAGCACTCAATGGATGAATATTGAATAAGACATGATTTCCGAGGGCTACCATATGCCAGCTGAGTTCCTAAATGTGGCCTCACCTCATTCAATCCTCAAGACCCCTAAGGATGAGATTTGTACAGACTGCGGCACTCAGGCTCAGAGAGCAGGTAAGATGGTCAAAGGCACACAGTTGCAAAGTGGTGGCAGAGTCAGGCTGACTCACCTCTGCAACACTCAGAAGTTTACGCTTTCCCTGCATTACAAACTACCAAAATGTAGTGTCTGCGGAGTGCCCTGGAATGCCCATAACTCAGCATATATAAATGAAGAAATCAGTCACGAAAAGAAAACAGATCTACTTTTTGAACTACGCGTATTAAGGTGCCTCGTTAGCGCAGAAGGTAGCACATCAGCCTCATAATTGGAACGACACATATTGCAATGGGAGGAAATGGAAGACAATAACGAAATAAAAGCCAACTCAAGGACAAGACTGAAGAAAAGCTTCAGAAATTTAAAGACAAAACCTTAACCTAAAATGGGGCAAGGAGGTTGCAAATCAAGGGATCCACACAAAGCTAAAGGAAACTTTTCACACACATTCACATACACATACTCTGGGTAAAGGCCTTCAAAACAAGGCACAAGAGAGAAGAAAGAAACCTGCAAACCTCTGAAAAAATAAAAAGCAGCTTATCGTCAAAGAAACAAAATTCTGCCTGGCATCAAAGATCTCCCCTGCAATTTAAGTACCATGAGAGAGACAAATGAGCAACATTTACAATAATTTAATTAAAAAGGAAAAGCTAGTAAGCCAAGAATTTTGTAACAAGCCAAGTTATATGATAATAATAAAAAATCAGATACTCAAGGGCTCAGAAAATCTATCATATAAATCCCTTTAAAAGAGATATATTTCAGTTAATTGGGAAATGAATCAAAATTAATGGAGATGCTGGGGTATAACAGGACTTAAAGGTTGAAATTTAAACATAAATGTCTCAGTAAATGATAAAAATGTTACAAAACTTTATCCAAATAAAAATTGTAAAAATAATTTAGTAGCAATACACTGAATTCAAAACAGTTGCTTTTGCCCAAGAAGCACATTAAAATCTGTTCAACACCTTCCCTCATCAGGGAAATACAAACCAAAATCACAATGAGATACTACTTTACACCTACTAGGATGGCTACCATTAAAAAAAAATAAAACGAAAAAGAAAATAAGTATCGCAAAGATTAGAGAAATTGGAACCACTGCACGTTACCATTGAGAGTGTAAACTGGTTCAGCCACTGCGGAAAAGATTTGATGGTTCTAAAAACTTAAACAGAGAATGACCATATGACCCAGCAATGCCACTCCTAGGCATATATTCCAAAAAACTGAAAACAAGTATTCAAACAAAAATATGTACCTGATGCATGATTATACCTGTACTGTTTACAGTGGTGAAGAGGTGGAAACAACCCAAAAGTCCAGCAATGGATAAATGAGTAATAAAATTGTGCTATACACAATGAATTCTTATGCAGCCATTAAAAGGAATAAAGTATTGAGATATTCTTCATTGTAGATGAACCTCAAAAATAGTATGCTCAATGAAAGAAGTCAGACACAAAGGTCATATAATGTATGATTCCATTTACAGGAAATGTTCAAAACAGCCAAATCTATAGAAAGACTGAACACAGACCGGTGGTTGTCAGGGACTGGAATAAGAGGAATGGGAAGTAAGTGTTCTATGGGAATGGTGTTTTTTTTTGGGGTGCTGAACATGTTTTGGAACTGTATAGGAGTGTTAGCTATAAAACACTGTGAATATAATAAATACCACTGAATTGTTCACTTTAAAATGGTTAATACAAGTTATGTGAATCTTACCGTAATAAAAAGAATAGGTTGTAGTAAAAGGACTAAAAAGCAAAATAGGGAACAGAAAGACATGTTATTTTACCCCCAAAAATGTAAGTGGCAAAAAGCATATAGTCATACAATCTTAAAGCAGAAGATAAGTTTTTAGAGGCATTTCTGCAGAATCCGAAGAGAACTGCCAGATTTGTCTCACGGACATAAAAGAATATCCAAATGTAGATGGATATGGTATTCCTCAATGGGAACATGGTATATTTTAGAAACTCCAGTACTTCCTAGTTCCTAACACAAAGACCAAATGGATACTCATGACATCGACAAGTGATGTCAACATTTACCTGGAAAACTTCGGAGGGCAGAATTTCAAAGAAAATTTAGAAAAGAGGAACAAAGTATTTTTCTCCTACCAGATACTATTATAAAATGACTGTAATCAAAGCAGTATGATGCACTGACATGTGGCAGACTAAACAAAAGGCTCCTCTCTATACTATGCAATCATTTATAAAGGTCAGTTATCTCTTCCGCACCCACTACACAGCCCACATACTCTACGAATAGCGAGAGTCGAAGCCACGTCCCACTGGACATCAATGTAACTTTAGCTCTATTGCAGAGTTAAAAGTAAAATGTTACAAGATGTTTAAAAAAGTTAGTGTATGTCTTATCTTCTATAAAGAAGAATTACTTCTTAACTATAAAAGTAATGAAGAAATCCCAAAGGGAAGAGTTCACAGATTTAAACATAGAAAAACTCCCATATCCTAAAATAAACACATTTACAGAGCAAAAGTAAAACTGTAGCAAGAATTTAGGAGATAACTGGGTTATAGTCTTAATAAATAGTTTACAGCAATCAATTAAAATCATTAAAGTTCTAACAGAAAAGTAGATATAGCTCACTAAGTGACCAAAGAATTAAGAGACAATAAAAATGTAAACATTACTTATTCAGTAGCAGTCAAAGACATGCAATTTTCCACGGAATGCTAATTTTCACTATAAAATTAACCAATTAGAAGAATAAGTGTTAGTAGAAGTATTGTAAACTGTACTGCTCTTACACACAGCTGGTAAAGAGCAATGTCATCATACATTAAACTTCTTTGATGTATATGCCTATATCATAATTTCACTTCATATAATAATCATAGGAATGCAAAAAATCATTTCAAATCTACACAAGGATGTTCATCATTGGTCCATTTATATAATAGGAAACTAGCCAATCATAGAGGATTAGTAAAGTACTGTATAGCTGTATATTATACCCCATTGAATTCATGTTTTTAAATATAATTTAATGAAATGGGGTATGATAATAAGCTAGTTTTTCTTTAAAAAAATTCTTTCAAAGTATACTCAGATAATTTGAAGAGGTTGGAAGGAAACCATTGTGAATCATAAACAATATTGTCGTGACTGGTAGAATTATCTATTTTTATGTTTACATTTGCTTATAATCTTAAAAGTCACCATAATAAGCTCCTTTTACTTGGATAATCATGGAAGCAATCATTAAATGATGTGGCCACTGTGGCAACTCACTTTGGAGTCCATTATAAAAAATATTATTCTGCTGTAAACTGATTTCAATAGCTCCTATCCGTTGTTATACCCCTTAATTACAAAACAGAAGCACGACGGAAGCTCTAAAAGCCCAGAAATGATCTACATTAGCAAAGAGTTTCAAGATGCTTAACATGAGGTGCCTCATGATCAATTTCAAGCAAGCACTCATTGCTCATGCAATTGATTGGCATGTCAAAGTCTTGACAAAATAATAAGTGCCTCCGGGTGCCAATCACTGTCTCACAATGCATTCCATTGTACAGTTTTAGGTATCAGTATGATTAAATTAGGGTGGCATCCCAAATACAGCGCACTGTTGAGAAATTACTTCTCCTCCTGGGGCTCTGCTGCTCTGATGCTCTGCCATCCTCTAGCCAAGAGCCACGATGAGGCAAACACACAGGCTGCTTTTGAATTGATGGGTTGGTAGCAGCCAGCTATAGGAATTCCTGGTCACGTTTGGCCATAGTCACTAGACTTTCTTAACTCCATCATTTACTTCCCAATGCAGCCGCTCCTGATTCTTTCTTGACAGTATCTCTCATAACACTTTTCATTTTGGCCTGTACCTTTCATTTCCAAGAATGCCTCCTGTTTTCTGTACTGTTCCCCAGCATGGAAAAAATAAATTTCTGCTACTTTAAAAACACACACAAAAAAAGGACTTTTTTTTAGTGGCTCTTCTCTGTTGAATATCCAATGCATTTGAGAGTTAAGAATTATAATACTGCATTGATGGGAAAAGCAAAACAAAACTGAAGTATGAAAGGGAAATGACACAGTGGAGAATGCATGAATTCAATAAATGAATGCAATGCAAATGAGAGAATTCACAGAAGAACGGAGATAAAATACTGTCAACACTAACAGTTGCAGAAAGACACACTGGTCAGGGAGTAACAAAGAAGTGCACACTCTTAAAACAGCGGTCACCTGCTAATGATCTACAGTCTTCCCCCCATACACAGCAAAATAAGACAAATGAGCTAAAAAAAATAACCCTATTATTTTTTTCTGTTTTCCTTTCCCTACTTACATTTTACTGAAATCATCTTCTATACACTGACTTCCTGTCAACAAGAGTGCAATCCATTTCCTAATATCTGAGTGATGTATTAGCCACCTGAGTGTCAAACTTGTTTTTCCTCATTTTCAGGGGATATTTATGTCATGATACACCACACTTATTTCAATGTAATTTACTGTGCAGCTGTGGTGTTTCCATGAATTAAAACCACGGCACTGAGCCACACCACCAAAGAGGAGTGGTGAAAAGTACACTTCATCACAGCCCTGCTGTAATTATTCAGACTGGAAGAGTACTACCGCGATTATTAAGAAGGAGCACCTACAGCAAACAACATGCAAAGTGCACTAAAAAATATAAATTACTTAAAACTCAGCCACTCTTTCTTTAAAATAAAAAAGGGACAATCAAACAGACAGAATTTCTGAGCCTGAAAGATTAAGAATGGAAGCACAGACAGGGAAAGCATATGGAATCTGAGTGTACATGTTACCCAACAGAACTTTCTGTTACGAAGAAACGTTCCATGATCTGCATTGTTCCTTACAGTTGCGACTAGCTCCATGTGGCTACTGAGTGCTTGAAATGCAGCTAGAACAACTGAAAAACTGTACTTCTATTTTCATTTTAAAGTTAAATAGCCACATGGGGTTACTGGCTACCATTTTGGACAATGCAATACTGT
The DNA here is from genome assembly GCA_004027475.1 of Anoura caudifer. Classification (NCBI taxonomy): domain Eukaryota; kingdom Metazoa; phylum Chordata; class Mammalia; order Chiroptera; family Phyllostomidae; genus Anoura; species Anoura caudifer. The sequence goes on along the minus strand of PVKU01009960.1, from coordinate 33,840 downwards.
ATGGAGTTTATAATCGGAACAGAGGCAAAATGATGAAACTAATTGTGGGGGAAAACAGTCTGAGGAATGTAATTCTTCAATGTGCCCACATGCCCAATGCTTGAAACAATTTGAGAAACCACCTTCTCCACACCTGTCAGTATCTTCTCAATTCATCCAACATCAATGATATCAGAGACATTCCCACTCCTCCTGTTGGCAAATTAAAATCAATGTGAATAAAATCTCTTCACTCTTACACCAATATTTGCCCTTTTAAAAGTATCAATACACCGAATGAAAAGCTTAACCCAAGAAAAACTGATTACAGCACAGGTTTTGGTACAATTGGGTACCAGAAGGCTCACATGCACATGTGTGATGGGTGAGTAGCAGAGAGAGCAACTGATTATAACACTAGTATCAAAACTCTTAAGTTATATGTCACTTATAAATGCTTGGCAAGCCAATTGAGTCTTGTGGCCTTAGACCAAGGTGATTAAAAGACCACTCTGATGAACCAAATAGGAAATACTCATCTCAGCACACCATTTTTAATTTCTGGCTATCACTGAAATAAACTTTTGGAACTATACCTTAACTGAATATTCCCAACCATATGTAGTGTATATACATTTGGAAAAATGGAATGTGTCCCATAGATCTAAATTTTTAGGATAAAGCAGCATCTAATAATGAATCTACTTCTTTCTTCTTCTTTCTTTCCTTGCCAAGACAGATTATATTGTAAGAAAACACTGTCCAGTACACTGAAATCAGGTTTCATCTTGTGTCAAGTAATATATAACTCCAAAGAAGTCCCCTAACATATTTTCATATCTAACCACAGATTTTCAGATACATTTTAACACATTCATATTAGCATTTTGACTTAAAGTTACAGTATGTGTGATGAGATCACAGGGATTCTATTTCCTCTTCCTTAGCCACCTTATTTTTCCTTAGATTTGAAAGTGATGGGAAAATTCCTGGACTTTGGTATTTATATATAACAATATAGATGCTTTGTATCTCTCTGGCCCAAAAAGAAAACGAAATGGAAGCACAGCTGATGAACATGCTGCTGGTGCTTGTCTGTACTTTCTTTCCATTTTTAATTGCTAAACAAATTATTCTTTCAACTCTGCTTTCTGCTGCAAAGATGAATTAACCTAATCATTAAAAAATTTTATTCAGAGCCTCTCTACACAGCCTTACATGTACTCAAGAACTGTTATACGACTACTATATTTGAAGCCATGTGGTAGGCATTCAATGAGAAAATAAAGATTAAAATGTGTCAGTCTTATCCATGGATTACCAAAACCCTAGAGATATGAGAAATTCACAATAAGAAAAGTGATAGATTACGTCCCATTCTCTGCGAGTAGGAGGAAAGAGATGCTCCACCACATCTGATTGGTTGGAGAAGCAGGAGAGCTCATATGTGTGTACATGACCTCTACACTCACTAGATAATTCTGTTCAGAGACGTGTACCGTTTCCTATTCTCTCTACAACCTATTGAGAACCATACACCTATTTCACAGCAGACTACGGCATTTAAATCTAGATTAAGATATTTCCCAACCTTGGAGTTTGTATTATAATACTAAAATGAGCTGAAAACACACAGAGCTTTTTGTTGGCCAACTTACATAACAGATACTTGATCACTCTTCATATGATACAGTTAAATTAACTCTATACCTAAAGTGGAAGCTACACTAACCTCCTCCAAGAACCAAACTGGAATTACATGTATATAATAGAAAACTCATCCTGAGTAACCAACTGAACACTAGGTGGAGAGAGCCATAAAACCAAGGATTTATGGAAGAAACCACATCATCACATCAAGACTGACAGAAAGTGTGGAAGCACAAGAGGGCTGGATGGGTTCCCATGAGTGGCAGCTGGAATTCTGGAGAGATATTTCAGTGGCTGGGGGTTTCCCCTCAGAAGTGTGAGTTCTAAACCCCAGCTGGGCTCCCTAGCCTAGAGCATCAGAACCAGGAAAGGAACCCAAATAACATTTGGCTGGAAATGTAGTCTGTCTGCCAAGGAGAGATGGCTAGAGATGCAGAGAGCCTCTTAAAGGGCCAATGCACAAAATTTTGTTTGCAGCCACTGACCTTGGGCTCTGGCAGAGGAAGGGCAGAGCAGACTAGAGTCACATGAGAGTTTGGGGTTGGTGGCTCTGAAGAGAGAGTTAAAGGGACAGCCACTATGAACCCTTGCTGAGTCATTTCCCACACGGCTGGAGCCACCTTCCTCAGGCAAAGCACTCTCCTCCAGGCAGCACCAGCTTGGGTGGAAACAATAGCCCCACCCTGTGGGGGAGCTTAAACCCAAGCGCTGAGGGGCAGAGCTAGAGGTACTTTTCAGTGATTAAGCCTAACAGAAAGACTGCAGGCAGGGGTGGATCCCAGAGAGCTTTGAGACTTTAGCTGAGAGATTGGCATGAAATAATCAAGGTGATGAAAAGCAAGGACCTACAACCAAGCTTCCTTACCCAGCAAGGCTATCATTTCAAATTGAAGGTAAAATAAAGAGATTCCTAAAAAAGAAAATGTTAAAGGAGTTTATTACCACCAAACCAGTATTATAACAAATGTTAAACAGCTTGCTTGAAGAAGGAGGAGGAGGAAGAGGATGAGGATGAGAAGGAGGAGAAGAATCAACAGGAAAATCTGTTTAAAAATAAAATGGCAATAAATACATATCTACAAATAATCACCTTAAATGTAAATGGCTAAATGCTCAAATCAAAAGGCATACAGTACCTGAAAGGATAAGAAAACAAGACTCATATAAATGCTGTCTCCAAGAGACCCACCTCAGAGTGAAAGATACACAGAGATTAAAAGTAAAAGGATGGAAAAAGGTATTTCATGAAAATGGAAAAGGGAAAAAAAGCTGGTATAGCAGTACTTATGTCTGACAAAACAAACTTTAAAACCAAGTCTATAGTAACAGACCAAAAAGGACACTACATAATGATAAATGAAATAATCCAACAAAAGGATATAAACCTTTAAATATGGCACTTCTTGTTGGTTGAGTTGTTTATGATGATCATTCTGACAGGTGTGAAGTGATATCTTATTGTGGTTTTAATTTGCATCTCACTGATGGCTAGTGATGCTGAGCATCCTTTCATATGTCTCTGGGCCCTCTGCATGTCCTCCTTGGAGAAGTGTCTGTTCAAGTCCTTTGACCATATTTTTAATTGGATTGTTTGTCTTCCTGGAGCACAGTTATGTGAGTTCTTTATATATTTTGGAGGTTGTAGAGAAAAGGGAACCCTAGTACACTGTTGGTGGGAATGCAGACCGGTGCAGACACTATGGAAAACAGTATGGAAATTTAAAAAAAAAAACAAAACTAAATATGGAACTTCCTTATGACTTAGAAATTCCATGCTGGTATAATACCCTAAGAATCCTGAAACACTAATTCAAAAGAACCTGTGCACCCCAATATTCATAGCAGCACAATTTAGAATAGCCAAGTGCTGGAAGCAACCTAAGTGCCCATCAGTAAGTGAGCTGATCAAAAAACTATGGTATATTTACACAATGGAATACTGTGCAGCAGAAAGAAGGAAGGAGCTCCTACCCTTTGCAACAGCATGGATGGAACTGGAGAGCATTTTGCTAAGTGAAATAAGCCAGGAGGTGAAAGACAAATACCATGTGATCTCACCTATAAGTGGAACCTAATCAACAAAACAAACAAGCAAGCAAAATATAACCAGAGACACTGAAATAAAGAACAAATTGACAGTAACCAGAGGGTATGGGGAGGAGGGTAACAGAGGAAAGAAGGGAAAGGGTCCTCAAGAAACATGTATAAAGGACCCATGGACAAAGCCAAAGGGGAGTAGGATTGAGGGTAGGAGGTGGGGAAGTGGTGGCAGGAAAATGGAGACAACTGTACTTGAACAATAAAAATATAAAATAAAATAATCCAACAACAGGATATAACCCTAGTAAATGTATATGTACCCAACACAGGAGCACCTAAACATGTAAAACATATAAAACAAATGTTGATGCACATAAAGGGGGAGATTGACAGAAATACAGTAATAAAGAGGATTTTAGTACTGCACTGACTTCAATGGATAGCTCTTCCTAACAGAAAATCAACAAGGAGATGGGGGCAATAAATGACACAGTAGATCAAATAGATTTAACTGATACCTTCAGAATTACACCCCAAAGCAGAAAAATATACATACTACTCAAATGTACATGAACTGTTTTCTAGGATAAACCACATATTAGGTCACATAACAATAAATTTAAGATGACTAAAATCATATCAAGCATCTCTTCTGACCATAAATCCATGAAACTAGAAATCAATCACAAGAACACTGAAAAATACACAAAAGAATGGAAGTTAAATAACATGTTATTAAACAACGATGGGGTCAACAATGAGTTCAAGGAAGAAATTAGAAGATACCTTGAAACAAATGAAAATGAGAAAACAAAACTCCAAAATCTGTGGGATATAGGGAAAGCAATCCGAAGACAGAGATTCATAGCATTAGGCCTATCTCAAGAAACATGAAAGTTCAGATAAAACAATCTAATTTTACACTTAAAGTAACATGAAACAGAAAAACAAACAACACCCAAATGAATAGAAGGAAGGGAATAATAAAGATCAGAGCAGAAGTAAATGAAATAGTCTACAAAAATAACACAAAGATTAATGAATCCAAGAGCTGATGTTTTGAAAACATAAACAAGATTGACAAACCTTTAACCAGACTCATCAAGGAAAAAAGAGAGGACCCAAATAAATAAAATAATAAATGAAAGAGGAGAAATAACAACCGACACCAAAGAAATGCAAAGGTTTGTAAGAAAATATTATAAAAATCTATACACCAACAAATTAAAAAACCTGGATGAAATGGATCAATTTCTAGAAACATACAATCTCCCAAAACTAATTCAGGACAAATCAAAGAATCTGTATAGACAAATTACACCTAGTGAAACTGAAGCAGTAATCAAGAAATTTCAACAAAACCTTGGACCAGATGCCTTCATAGGTGAGTTTTACCAAATATTCCAAGAACTAATACCTCTCTTTCTCAAACTATCCAAAAAAATTGTAGAGGAGGGAAGAATCCCAAGCTCATTTTATGAGGCCAGCATTAACCTAATTCCAAAACCAGATAAAGACACTACAAAAATAATTATAAGACAATATAATATCCCTGTTGAACATAGATGCTAAAATCCTCAACAAAATGTTAGCAATCTAAATACAGCAATGCATCAAAATAATCATACACCATAATCAAGTGGGATTTATTCCTGGGATGCAAGGTTGGTACAATATTCACAAATCAATAAATGTGATATACCACATAAACAAAATAAAGGATAAAAATCACATGATCATGTAAATACAAAAAAGCATTTGATAAAATCCAGCTCTAATTTATCATAAAACCCTCAGCAAAGTGGGAATAGATAGAACATACCTAAACATAACAAAGGCCATATATGACAAATGCACTCACAGCATCATACTCAATGGTCAAAATCTACAAGCATTCCCCTTAATATTGCGAACAACACAGGGATGTCTGCTTTCACCTCTTATTCAACATAGTACTGGAAGTCCTAGCCACAGCAATCAGACAAGAGAAATAAAAGGCATCCTAATGTGAAGAAAGAAGTAAACTGTCATAGTTTGCAGATGACATGATATTATACAAAGACAATCCTAAAGATTCCACCAAAAAGCTACTAGAACTCATAAAGGAATTCAGTAAAGTAACAGGATACAAAATTGATATCCAGAAATCAGTTTCATTTTTACATGCCAATGATGAACTACTAGATAAGAGAAATTAAGAAAACAATCCCATTCACAACTTCTCTAAAAAGAATAAAATACCGAGGAATAAATTTAATCAAGTCTATAAAACACCTGTACTTGGAAAATTACAACACACTGAAGAAAGAAATTGAAGAAGATACAAATAAGTGGAAGCATATACTGTGCTCATGGATAGGAAGAATTAACATCATTAAAATGTCCATACTACCCAAAGCAATCTGGAGATTCAAAGCAATTCCTATCAAGATACCAATGATGTGTTTCACAGAACTAGAACAAATATTTCAAAAAATTATATGAAACCATAAAAGGCCCCGAAGAGCAACAGCAATTTAAGAAAGATCAACAAAGTTGGAAGAAGAACCCTACCTAACATGAAACTGTACTATAAGGATATAGTAATCAAAAAAGCATAAATAAATCAATGAAACAGAGTAGAGCACCCAGAAATAAGCCCATGCCTTTATAGTCAATTAATATTCAACAAAGGAAGCAAGCACAATAATAGGCTGAAGATAGTTTATTTAATAAATATGTTGGGAAAATTGGACAGATGTATGCAGAAAAATGAAACTACACCACTTTCTTACACCACACGCATAAGAATAAATTCAAAATGGATTAAAGACTTAAATGTTAGACTGGAAACCATAAAAATCTGAGATAAAAACATAGGCAGTAACATCTTAGACATTGCTCATAGTCATATTTTTTTCTGCTATATCTTCTCAGGCAAATAAAATACAAGGAAAAATAAATAATAGGGACTATATTAAATTAAAAAGGTTTTGCACAGCAAAGGAAAGCACAAACAAATTAAAAAAGCAACCCACAGAATGGGAAGCATATTCAGCGATACATCTGATAAGGGGTAAATGCCCAAAATTTATAAAGAACTTATAACAACTTTTAACACTCAATACCATAAAAAACAAACAATCCAATTACAAAAACGGGCAAAGGCCCTAAATAGACACTTCTACAAAGAAGACATACAGATGGCCAATAGACATAGGGAAAGATGCTCAATGTCACTAATCATCAGAGAAATGCTAATTAAAACTACAATGAGATATCTCACACCTGTCAGAATGGCTATCATCAATAAATCAACAAACGAATGCTGACAGGGATGAGGAGAAAAGGGAACCCTTTTGCATTTTGGTGAGAATGCAGATTGGTGCAGCCACTGTGGAAAGCAGTATGGAGTTACCTCAAAAAATTTAACATGAAACTATCTATGACACAGCAATTCCACTTCTGGGAATTTATCTGAAGAAATCTGAAACACTGATTAAAAAGAATATAAGCACCACTACGTTCATTGCAGTATTATTTACAATAGCCAAGATTTGGAAGCAGCCCCAGTGTCCATCAGTAGATGAGTGGATGAAACAACTATGGGACATTTACATAGGGGACTACTACACAGTAATAAAAAAGAAGAAAATTTTACCCTTTGCATGACAGCATGCACAAACTTGGAGAATGCTATGCTAAGTGAAATAAGCTAGTCAGAGAAAGATGAATACCTTATGATCTCACTCATATGCGGAATCTAGGAGAACTAACAAGCAAAACAGAGGCAGACTCATAAAAGGAGAACAGGCTGATAGCTCTGGTAGTGGGTTGCGGAGTGGAGGGATTGTGTAAAAAAAGGAGCAGGACTCAAGGAGAACACAACAGGGTGGTGACTGCAGGGGGAGGAGGGCGTGGAGGTAGAAGAGAGGCAAGGGGGTAAATGGTAATGGAATAATATAGTAAGAATAAAAAACATAAATTAACGCTAGAACTAATAAATTCTGGCTTAATTCTTGTTATAGAACATGGACAGGCTTTTCTAATTAATGTTACAGTTTTCCACTAGTTTTATTTTAGCTGAAGCTTCAAACAAAAAGAAATGCCAGTTGATGTGTATATACCCATTTGTACTCATACATATATTGACTTTAAAATGTGTAATTTATTTAAAATAGCACCAATTATATTGTCCTCTTAAAATAAGACACTGTAAATTCTCATGGATCACTGGCTTTAAGAAAAAAAATAATCTGTGTTAATAGTGAATCAAGCAAAGTTTCCTCAGTAATAAACTGCTTCAGTTTTGCCTGGAAATTCCTCAAATGTTGCCAGAGGTTCTACCAAGTTCACATTTAAGTCTTAAATATCTTAGATGCCTTGATGGGGATTTTCACTATTATACTCCAACCACTCACCCGTAGTCAATAAAGACATTCATTTTTATCACTTACTGTCCTCATGCTGATTCAATTATGTTTCTTATTTCAGTATACATTTATATATAAAGTGCTATTTTAGCATCCATGCAGTTGGATTTCTCATGAATTCTTCTAGCAAATAATTCATCATCAAATTTAACCATTTGCTCTATTTTTGCACAGGTTTTCATAACTTTCAATTTTTCAAGGGCCAGAGAAGGCTAAGAAGTTCTGACATGTGTCTCAGTGTTTAATCAACAGCCATAGAGAAAAATAAGGGAAAATTGTTTTCATGGCGTTAAGCCTGCTCCTCTGGGTGCAACTACAACAAATTGTAGTGAAAGAATGAAGCAAAAGTGCGTTCTTCCCCAAAAAACAAGAGCAGTGTTTGCAACTTGTTCCCATCATCTGTGTAACAGTTACACAAAGTGAAAATCCAAAAGCAAAGGCCACTGCTACTCTGTCCACAGGAACGAGATGCTAATGAGTAGGCCTGGCCACTGTGCTCACATCAAGTAGTGTGTGACATGTAAAATGTGTGACGGGTGCGACTGGAGAAAGTGAGTCGCACAGCGGACTTTGAAACAAGGCTGACTTCCGTTCAAATCTCAGGTGTGCTAGGTGATCCACTGCAAGCCTCATTGTGTTAGAGGTTTCATAGGCAAGTTAGCATGCACGTGGGCTGCTTGCCCCCTACCCCCAAGAGCCAAAGAACTTTACCTTTATTTTCTTTTTTAATAATTTTTATTGTTGTTTGAATACAGTCGTCTCCATTTTCCCACCGCCACATTCCCCACCCCCACCGACCCCTACCTCCCACCCTCCATCCTTCCCCCCTTCGACTTTGTCCATGGGTCCTTTATACATGTTCCTTGATGACCCTTCCCCTTCTTTCACCTGCTCTCTCCCTCCCTCCTTCACTCTGGTTACTGTCGGTCTGAAAGGTATTATTGCACATGAATAGTCACACTTACACCATGTCAATTTGTGCTGTCTTTACTTCATAAGACATTATATTGTGTCCAGTGGAAATCCTTGTTGGATCCATTTCAATTATATCAGGTCCATTTCACTGGAAAAGTGTTCTCCTCTTCCATTCAGATCTGGTCTAAGGCAGTGAGCTCCTGATGGATTCTTCCAAATGGAGCTCTGGCTGCCGGAACTGGTTGTGCTCATTCATTAAAAATGACTTAACCCTGCCCCATTCCAACGCCCATATTTTATTGTTTTGAGGGTTTTTTTTTTTTTTGTCTTCTTATCTTTTTCTTCTTCAGAAAGACACAAGACTCTAAAGGGAAGCATCACAGATCTACTTTTTTTCCCCTCTGAAAAATTCAGACTGCTATGTTTGGAATCGATGACCTGCATCTAAGATCATTGCATTTGCTTTTCATTACCAGAAGCCCAAAAAGCTGCTTAGTTTTTTAAACTTGTTTCTTTATAAAATATTGGACTTGCTTATGACAAAGTAATATGCAATTTTGTACAGATTTATTTTAATAAATTTAAAATACTTTTTGGTAAAATACATTGAATACATAGTATTTTAAATAAAGTGTTACTATTACTAAAAGTGTATAGGTATATAACTGAAACCTATAGTACTGGGCCCCCAAAATTATAGTGACCAAGCAGAAACATTTCAAAATTAAATCAGAAAATCTACTCAGGACTCCTACCTCATCAGATTCTACATCTCTTAGCTTGCTTTTGAGATGAAAATAAGATATCAGAATCCAGACTGGGGTTAAATTTTCTCATTTTTTGGACAGGGATAAATAGGGAGTAAGCATAGTTATATTTTTCAAATAATATGGTTAACATAATGTGCAAAGAAAGACCACTTTAAGATGCAGAAGCTAGTACCAGCTTTCATAACTAATAATTTTAGAGTAAGGGATCTATTTATATCATAACATTGAAATTAAAATCTGGAGTGTCCTAGAGCTCAAAGCCAGAATTTAGCTGTGAATACCTCTCTTTAATCAGTATACCATAAGAAAAAGAATCCTTAAGCACACTGGCTAAGAGAAAGATTAGATAGCTCAGAAATTACACCATTCATATTAAGATATAACAGGCTCATGTAGTAACAGGGTGTTAGGGACAGAAATAACTAATTTCATGCCAATAAGAACACAGGCAAACAGTACTAGGTAAGCACTAGTTCAAGATAAAGCCCCATTGGTTCAACATGTTGCTCACTTCCACAGGACAGGAGGTACCTACTATTTCACATGCAGTCACCTATTTTCACAGCAAACCAAACAGCCTCTGGTAGTTGGATAAAGTAGAGAACATCCCCAAAGCTAAATTAAAATAATCAGACCTCTATGTGCTATTGTTTTAACTTAATAGAATGTTCAGTATTCTAGAAAAACATTTAGATAAAATATTTGCCTACAAAACGGTGCTTTTCGAGTGCTGTTTTGATATAAAATTGAGTGTTTAAGGATGGAAATTCCCTCAAGCACTCTGAAATGATAGCGCGGTTGACAGTGTCAAAAGCCATGCTGAGATCAAGGGAAATGAGAATGCAAGCAGTACCAACTGCATTCATAAAGAGGTCATTTAAAACCCCTTTGCTGTGATATAAATGAAAACATGACAAGAATCTCATCAGAAAAAGAAGTTCAAGTGTCCACCCTAAACCAAAAGGAGAAAATCAGCTAAAACTTCTGAAAGACTTTGATATCTAGGAAAAAGTTCACTTGTCACATTTCAAACACTCAATTTGCATTTTATGGGTAGAATGCAATTTAACATTACCAATGAATTTCCAAAAGAAAGGATTTCCCCTCATTTTCAGACTAAAAAACCTTCAGTCTGTAAATGCTAGGCTATCAGAAGCAACTTCCTTTGTTTATTTTTCTATTTGAATTTATTCCTATACATTTCTGCAATGATCTGTAATGCCATTACTTAATACACTATTTGTTTCCCACAATTTTTGAAGTCTTACTTTAATCCAACAAACTCTCCTAAATTGACTAGAATCCCAAACCCAGAATTTCCATGACTTCTCTTTTCCCTTGACACCATATTATGTCACCAAGAAGCAACTCTAAAACTTGGAAATGTCTAAGAGGAAAGTTACAACAAGAACTATATTTTTGCAACTTGCTACTTCCCAATTACTTAAATAGAAAACGTCCAGGCCTTGTCACCTTCTCTACAAACTATGGACATTTTTGCAATGGCTATATTTTTATAATATTTACTATTTTATAATTTATATTATTTTATATTATTTACTATTTAATATTTTGTACTATTACGGGCATAATGTTTTGCTATTTGTAATTAATTATTTTATCATCAGTCACTAACACTTAGACATTCATTAGATAGCAATTCTTATAGTTAGCTGTCAAGTCATGAGAGCTGGCTTGACCAAGACCAGGACACTGCTCAGTTCTGACTCGTCTAAGGACTTGGTAATGCATATTTATAAAGAAGGAGACTTCACTCATTTCTCCTATGTAGAATATTTCATTATGTGTTTTACACAGTACCTCAATCCCTTTATAGTCATCCAGTTTGCCTTAAGGTAGAGCCACACTTGTCTTTGTGTACTGTGTGCATATGTGTAACTTCCTTCATCACAAATGACTCTTAATCCTGAGGCCCATGATATTCTTGATGACATGTAAACATATAAATACAATATATATTGGTTTAATATATATATATTTTAATTACTATGTTTCCAGACTACCATGTAACTTCATCATGATGATATGAATAACACTGGATTGGGAATTTTTATGATACCACATAGAATATAGATATGAGGGTTATCAGTCTTATTTTATAAAATATAAATAAAAACTGGTCTTTTGGAGCCATAGCTTATTCATTGAGAAAATGATGACCAATCCTATTACCTTATTATATTCATAGACCAACTAATTTAAGAGTAATAATAAACTAGTGATTGCATTTTGGCACCCTAACTTAAACAAACACTCATTTAAGACTCAATTTCTCATCTGCAAAACATACCCTTTACAGGGTTCCAATGAGAATTAAACAAAAGTATGCCTAATAAAATACCTACAGCAAAGTACTTATGAGTCAATATTAATTGTTGCCCTGTCCTTGTTTGCTCCTAAGGCCACTGTCATCTGGCTTTTGACACTGACTATTGAAGTTGCTCTAATTAATAAGTTCTCCAATATCCTTACTTGTCATGTTTAGTCTTCTGTGGCATGAGACATTCACTCTCAACTGTACTCTCCTCCATGGTCACATTCCCTTGGCTTCCAAGACTCTTCTCTTTCGAACCTGAGTTGCTTGAATTGCTACCTGCCTGACTTCCCTCCTTCTCACCATCCTTCCTTGAGGAAGTTATTCCTTAAGAACTCCATCTGTGCCTTCTCTTTCTGTTTCATGTGGCTTCTTAAAAATTTCAACCACCAATCTCCATTTCCATCTCACCTCTCTCCTGAGATCCAGCCCAGCAAGCCCGCAGGAAACACGAACCTCAAAGTCATCTTCATCTCACTGTCTCACTACCCTTGCCTCCGCAATTTCTTCCACACTCGGAGGCCCAAGCCCCAGGAGTTAAGGTACTCTAGATCAGCATTTTGTATCTCCCCTGCCTGTCTTTCCTGTTCATTCCATTACCATCGCCTTATCCAAGGTCTTCATCATGCCACATGGACTCCCATGGTGAGCTCCTTATCAGTTTCCAAGACTCCTTCCTTTCTCAGCAGCCTCCAATCCAATCGCCACATCATTTAAAGTTTAATCTAAAAATGCAAACAATTTAAAATTCTAAATAACCTATGCACCCCAATGTTCATAGCAGCACAATTTACAATAACCAAGTGCTGAAAGCAACCTAAGTGCCCATCAGTAAATGAATGGACCAAAAAACTCTGGTACATTTACACAATGGAATACTACACAGCAGAATGAAAGGAGGAGCTCCTACCCTTCACAACAGCATGGGTGGAACTGGAGAGCATTATGCTAAGTGAAATAACCCAGGCAGTGAAACACAAATACCATGTGATCTCACCTATAGTTGTAACCTAATCAACAAACAAGCAAGCAAAATATAACCAGAGACATTGAAATTAAGAGCAAACTGACAGTAACCAGAGAGGAGGTGGGAGGAGATAATGGGGGGAGGAGGGAAGGGTTTTCAGGAACAACTATAAAGGACACATGGACAAAACCAACATGGAGTGGGATCAGAGGAGGGAGGCGGGGATGTCTGGGGTGGGGTGGGGCAGCAGTGGGAGGAAAATGGAGACAACTGTACTTGAACAAGAATAAAAAAATTCTTTAGTGGTTCTTTCTTCCTTGTGGTTTCATGTCTTTAGTCCAGCTCTTCTCAATCAACCAGCACTTGCAAACAACGTGGGACCCAGCACTTGCAACCAATCACAATTTTGTTAAAAAACCAGCTTGCAACATGCCTTCCCTCACCTTTTCTCTATGATTAAAAAATCCCAGTTGATCCAGGAAGTCTCAGCTCAAATATTCCATTCCCTGTTCACTCCCCTAATGGTGTATAACACAGTTTACTGTGGCTTTTTTTTTAACATCCTGCCTTACCAAGCCAGAGATTATGACTTACTCAGACGAAACTGGCATTTAACAAATATTGACAGAATAATTCATGTGTGTGCATGTGTGTATGCATGCATGCACTGGGGCTACAGTGCATTACATATATTTTGAAATTATTATTATAAGTATCAGATGATGAAAAGGGACTACAAATTTACAGTTAATTTTTTCTGAAAATGTAGGTCTAGTTATAGAGAGACAGATACAAAACTACCAAAATTTATCACTTATATTAACTACACGCAAGTCCTAGAAAGGGGTACAACTTCAGGGTTTTTTTATTTGAGATAATTGATAAATATCTGTTTAACTCTCAGAAAATAACAGCTAGACCAGCAGGAACTTAAATGAACACATGGCTGGGTACAGCTGGTGGTGTGATCTGAGGGGTTGCTGAAGAACTTGGGAAGGATCAAAAGAGGTTATTTAAGCCAAGTGTTTAAAGGATTATCAACATAGCTATAATGAAACTAATATTTGTATTATGTAGTCTAGAAGACAGAGTGGCCTAATTACAAATGGATGACCTAATTAGTCAACACATAAAATATTATTATACAAGAGAGACTGAAAACTGTTTTTTCCTTGAGGGAGAAAGTATCTTTCCCCTCTAAACTCCCTGGGAACTGGGTATTGAGACTTGATCCTCATATGTACTGAGAAGTAAAGAGGAAAACAAGTGTGTGGATTTGGGCCAGATAATAAAACTCATCTTAACAGTGAGCACAGATTGACCCTGTTGTGATTTTAACTTCTCTGGACATCTTCAAAAGTACAATAAATACCCATGTGGTGAGAAGGCTTCAGCTGTCCTTTCTCACGGTGAAAGATTGCCCTGGATGTATATCTCAAGGCTTCCTATGGCACAAATTCCAAATTCTCAGTGATGCTTCCTCTATAACAATTTCAGGAAGGGAAAGATCCTGTATAAAGAATGGATGTAAAAAATGAGATTTATTGACACAGGTTTTATTCCTACATTTAGTGTGTTAGAAAATGAAGATACTTGAACAATAATAAGTACAATACAAGCAAAATATGGCGTCAGTTCAAAAACTCTTTTCCTGAATTTACTAGGAAGACAACTCTTCCTAAAAGCATAAGACAATAATTACATTCCCCCTTTCACTTGTTATAAAGTTCTTTTTATTTTTATTTTTTGCACAAATGGCCTAAACATTCCAAAACACACAATGTAATTACAAAATAAGAATGGAGATACAACCATGAAGTATAATTAACTTCAAAGCAATCTCAGATGCAATAGAAATACCAAGGACTTTTAAGCCCACATCATGTTTAATTTATTTTACTTATTGCTAAAATATATGCATTCATATATTTATTTTACATAAAAAGAAAGAAAAAACAATCTTGTAGTTCAAAGACCAATCCTCTTCCCCTTCATTCACTTTCTCATCATCCTCACTTAACCGTCAAGCCCTACTTTGCTCTAAGGACAGCTCATGCCTGCTAAGATGCTCTGTGGCACTAAGTCTGTAAAAGGGACTAAATGGAAAGTATATTATTAACCTCTTTTAAGGAGATTTCACAGGGAAAAACAACTGAAAGAAACTTATTTCACCTAGCAAAAAAGGCAAAACAAACCCTCTTCTATGGTCTGTGACAGTCTTAAAGAAACAGCTGACCATTAAACAAATGTCATGAAATGAACATACTTCCATCACTTTTCACTTCAACTATAAGTGTGATACCAAAAAAAAAGTAACACATAGAGACTACTTAGCAAACAGTAGCACTTCTATGTCAAGTGTGGAAAAAATAACATCCTAAATTAAAAGTGACAAAAGTACATGTTATACACCATTAGGGAGGCATCGTAAAGACAGATGGTATGATCTGTTGCTTAACCATTAAACTGTGAATAAAATATATCAGTCTTAATATAAAGAGTTTTAAAAATTCTAGTCTAAAGTTTTATCTTTAAAATATTGTTGAAGATTATGATTGCATATTCTCTTGCTGACTGAATTAGTAATTCATATATATTTTTTTTATTTGTTCAAACAAAGTAACTAAAATCCTTGGCTTTGAAGGGTAAATAATTCTGGACATACGAGTTTATTTACACACCCACTTCCACTCCTGCAAACCAAGAGATTACCTGCTGCACCTCAAAATTTGCTAGTTATATACTATTCCCATAACTATGTTGGATTTTAAAACTACTACAATTCATAAAAACCAAGTGGACTAAAATCAGTTGGACATTTTTAAATTGTGTGTCGAAGTCAAAATATTAATGCATTTGGCAACAGAAAACAGGTTTCTTCAATAACAGATGTTTCTTCACAAGCTCATAAACATAGCACATTTTACCAATCTCAGTAAGTATAAAAAAGATGCAGATCTACTTATGGTTATATACTGAAGAATAGGCATCTTAAAGCCAGTGATGATAATGGAAATTCTTTAATTCTGAAAATGACTACAATTTTTTTTTTATAAAATCTCAAGTAGTATTTATATTTGTTGGGACAAGATGTCTCTGAACATCAATTCCTTACTGACTTCTTCATTTCCCTCTTTACTGTAGTTTTACCATTAGCTAGAAAACAGAAAGATAAGCTAATAAATTACATCCTTTTATTTAAATTGACAGGATTCTAAAATGGGAAGTACCCTACGGATTACCTGGCCCAGTCAATGAGGTTCCAGTGAAGAACTGGGACCCAGAGCTGCAGTGACCAGCCAATTACCTGCAGAACAGAGACAAGCAATCCTGGCTGCTGTTCCCTGTTGTGCTTTTCCTCTGAATATTCCTAACGGGACTGGGAGCATTTGGAATGAGGCCCAAGATGATTAATACGGAAATTGTCAATATGGGAAAAGAGCATGTGGGTGAGGATGGCTAACCATTTTCCAATTTAATGAGAAAACACACAAAGAAGGCCTTTCTGAAATGGCGTTTCATGAGATGTATGACCAGCTTTTCCGGTCGAGGAAAGCATTCTCTATGAAAGAAATTCACACTACAGGCAAGAACCTTACAGACAGAACATCCTTAAGAAGTGACATGGTTTATTCAACTCATTCATTCATTCCAAATATCTACTGAAGTTCCAACACTGGCCAGATATCAGTTTAGCTATGAAAATATAGTGATTAGAAACTCATACAACTACTCATGGGTATGGAATCTGATGGAAAAATGTTTAAATGCAAATATTAATCCACCACCACTCTACTATTCTAAAAAATATATCATGAAGATCATAATCATAATTCCAGATAGTTTCCTTTGAAACATCTCATTCTACCCAAATATTGTTTCTCCCACAAAATGGATATCTTTATAAGTGCTTCTAACTCATTCACAACATCTAATTTAAGCAATATGTAACCAAACAAAACCCTAGTATATGAAAAAATGGAAATATCTCTAGAGGTTTCTTCTAATGGAGTTTAACTTGTATTGTTAATTGAGAAACAAAAAAATTATTTTTCTACCTAGATCCCACATCCATTTCCTGGTTAGACAGATGTAATACACATTTTCAAGTACATACAACCAGTTTGATTAATCATCCTCCTCTTTGTTTTCCCTTACTTCTGCTCACTCTTCAATATTTTAGTTGTTGTCCCAACCTTTCAATAAAAAATAGTACCACTGAGATTTAAGTGAGGTTTTTGCAGTTTACTAATTTCTATGTTTTTTAAACATCCTAATCACTCCAAATTTTACTACTGTAACATTAAACCATGACAGCTTTGTATATTTCTCAGAGTTGTGACAAAGCAAGATTTTATTAATACCTATTTCTCTGCTGTCAACATGGGTAGTACCCATTTTCATTGCCGAGTGAACGCAGGTCCAGGCCAGATTATTTCCTGATCTGGGAAGAAATTTGTAAATCTAAGCATCCTTAGCGATGCCTCCTAGGAACACAAATTGCCTATTTATTGCTTTGAGAATCTGGATCTACCATGGAGGAAGGAAAGGGAAATATATTTTAGTGGATCCAGAAAACTGCTTGTATTTATGGAGTAAGGGTTGAGGGAGAGGAGCTACATTCTCAATAAGAAAGCCCCGGATTTTCCATTTTCTTGTCTGAAAAGAATAAATAACTAGACATCAACACGATGAGAACTCAGGAAGCTTTCTAACTTTGCCATGTTTGTTTCTGTGGTCAGCACCTGCCAGGTTTCTAAGGCAATAAGTGCTAAAACCTGTAAAATGCAAAGAGTGTGAACTCATTTTTTAAAGGAGCAGGGGCAAACTATTGTGCTTTCTGCAGCACAGAACGTTTGGAGGAAGGACCTCAAAGTAGTGTAAGCAAAAGAGGCTACCCAGCAGAGAGGAAATGGAGCCAAGGGACTGAGCAAAGAGAGGGCTGGGATCACTGGTTAATGGTGGGATCTGAGAAGGCATTTGGACACAGGCGGAACAGAGGCGCACGGAGCGGGAATTCCCTAACCTACAAAGCAAGACTAGTTCTATTTCCCCGTTGATGTCTCCTTTCGCTGATGTAAACACAAGTTCTGAACAACGACAACAAATCCTAGTAACAGTTGTATTAATAAACCACTGCATACTTAGTATTTAATATATTAACAAGAATACTATTTTAATGTGACACTAGTAAGAATCGGCCCAACCACGCTGATAACATTCTTAAATTCGTGTTTTCGTATATTAAGAACATGTGAGACTCACGCAAATGAGTAAGAATGTAGCCATTACTAAACCTTTAAAAGGGTGTCACATTATAAAATCCCAATAAATGATGGAAGCTCTACAACAAAATGACAGGAAACTGAATCTTGCAATGTGTCAAGTAGAAGAATCTCATGGCCAAGTTGGTTTTATACCAAAAATACAGTATGAAAAAATATATTTAAATGTAATTTACCACATTAATAAAGGTTTAAAATCATATTAAAACCATAAATACATGGAGAAAAACAACTTGACCAAATTTCATGCCCATTCACAATTAACAAACAAAACACATCTTAACACACTCAAAATAAAAGAACTTCCGTCACTAAATGAAATATACCCGTGGAAGAACTACAACAAATCTTCATGGTTAAATACCAGAAAAAATCCCGTTTAAAATGGGAAACAAGACAAGGAAAGCACAAACCAAACTGCAATTCATGGAGGATGTGATGTTTCTCATAGCGTCCATGTGTAACCACCAAGTCCTTCACAAACTTAAATCACTTAAACTACAGGATCATGTGCACGTTCCCAACCACGAGCTTCTCCAGTTGGGAGCAAGTCTCATCTTCAGCTGTAAGGGGAACCTGTTGAGTACCTGCCTGTTGAACTATGGTACAATGTTAAGTGCAAGAGAAGCCTGCCAAGTAGAGCAAGGGCGTGAGTCGTCAGTCTTCACACCTGCTTTTCCTGCTGGCAGAGCCCTTCCTTCTCCCCTGTCCCCCATCCAAGCCCCTCCATCCTGGCCAAGCCCTTCACATCCACCGTTTGCCTCTCACCAGGGTAAATCCTTCTGTGGTCAGTTCCCCTCCTCTACCTCGAGGAGCAGAAATGTCTGCTCTGTGCTCCTACCACTCCCTGATTTTCTCCAGCACAGCAATAAATCCCCTATTTCCCACCAGCCCAACGAGTCTCAGTGTGTTTCTCAAACCACATGTGTCATCATCACCAGAGCATTTGATCAATAGATTCCACACCTCTGCCTCCTTCTCCCCCACCCCAACACCAGCAAATACACACCTAATAGAAACCATCTCAGATTAATATCTGACCATATGCATTTTTAATATTTCTAGAAAAATTTTGAACACAGGAAAGCTATGAGACCACTGCTAGACTAAACTAGACAGCAGAGATAGCATGCATTGCGTTCTGCGTTAGCCTCTGCCTGCAATGCATCTGTTAAATGAATTCAAGAATGTATGCAGTTTACCATGTACTGTTTGGTGTCACCTGCAAGTAGAAAGGGTTGGCTGATACCAAAGACTTAAGAAAAATATTAGGAAAAGTATAACATTGAAAAAGCTTCCATTAATGTTTAAAGTTTAACAGCTGATCACCACTGGAATACTGTATTTTGAAAACCAGCATGCTACAAGGCTCTAAAATCCACCAGTTAATTTCTCATTGAGTGTTCATAGCCCATGCATACAGCTGAAGGTCCTGGTGACTCTTCTTGTGACTTTTATCATTTTCTAATTTGCTAGCAACATTAGTTGACATTTGTGTTCAATGCTCTTAAAAAATGTGCTGCCCAAATTAGTGATAGTCTGAATGGATGTTACCAAAAAAAAAAAAAAAAAAAAGAAGGTCTTCATGTTCTTTATTTTCTTAATGAAAAGTACTAATGAAAGCACTAATGAAGTACTTTTCAGTACTTTTCATAATGAAAAGTATTAGATGAGTATTAGATTACTCATCTAATAACATTACTATTTTTTCTTTGATTAATTCATCTGTGATTCTCTTTCCTAACAGCTACAGGTTAAGGACTTGTTTCTTACCTATAACCCCTACTCCCAGTTGTGGCCATAATGTCCCATGATTGTTTTACACCCTGGGTTCACACATACCCAGGGCCTTTAATGTATGAAACAAAACAACTGAACTATGTTTCACAGACATTTGTCTTTCCCCATTTAAGCAACACACCTCAGGAACTTTTGAAATGATTTCAATTAAACAGTCGATTCTCTATAAAGTTCAGGGGTGGGTAACATCTTCATAAATTCTGCCTTTTCTCAGAGATGACACTTCGAACTTTCTATCAACCCTTTTGCTTCTAGATCCAATAGAATTTTAAGCAGAAAACACTTTCTCATTATTTCTTGCATAATTTTATGTAATTCTGAGAAATTCTCCCCAATTAATCCTTTAACTTGACTCTTGAGTTTTCTAATTGTTTCCTGAAAATAAATTTTACTTTTTGATATTGCTTTAAATGTAAGAGTTAAATCAAACTGTATATAAGACCTATTTCCTTTGAGTGCTCATAAAAAATTATTCGTTAATAAACTCAATTTCCTAATTCATTAAATTAATTAATCCATTAATTAGAATCACTCACTCATAAGTCCATTAAGTACTCATTACTTGTCCATTACATGCTAAGCACAGGACTGGGCACTGGGAAATCAAAGATGATAAAGTCCTTCCTCTCAAGAAGCTAATATTTTAATAGAAGAAACTGTATATTCTTTCTGCTCCAGCCTATAAGTACTTCCTTCTTCTTTCCTCCTCATCCTGTGAATGTAGGTAGTTCTTTTGCTTCTTGTAGTAAGTCAATCAAAAATTGACTTTTCAATGTTTTTTCCCCCAAAGGCTTCCTAAGGCATCGTCCCTGGCATGGGCCTTGGAGGGCAGTCATAACTTCACTTCTTTGTATGATGCAACTCACCGCCCTTTTCTTCTTGTAGCATCTTCTTCTCCAAAAGTCATTACTATATTGGAACACCTTTCCTGTTTTACCCTGCATTATAAAAGTTACTTAAAAGACAGTGCCTTTCCCTCTTAGTCAAATATTCTGCCTTATAATATTCTCATCCTATCACTCTTCTCTGCTGCATTAAGTTTTCCTCCAAACATTCATCTTTAGAGAGCCTTCACGCTTATGAGGATATAGTCATGCATCAATTTCTTGTTCTCTGCATTATTTATCCATCAACCTACCTCTCTCAAATCTTATTTCTTAATAGTAGGTGTCATAGCATTATTGATCACTTAGGAAATAGCAAATATTGTTCTAAGTAATAGTACATTGAATCCTCCCATCTGTTCAGAAGTAGCAGTATCATCCCCATTTTACATCTGAGGAAACTGAGGCACAGTGTGGTATGACTTGCTCAAGTTTCCTCGGATATTAAAAATAGAGCTAAGAGTTAGACCCAAGTGGTTTTTGGCTTCAGAGTCTTTTCTTCCCCTCACCCATCACTCTGCGCTCCCTCTCCAATACAGGAAAGGTACCTTTCTTATTCCAGGTACCACAGAAAATCTTTTAGGGCCAAACATCTGCCCTGATGGTATTAGGGGGTAAAATGTTTCAGCAAACAGTCTAGTTTCCCAAAGCGATATGCAGTCTTTCTCCTACAGACCTGCACAGGAAACACGGCCAGCCTTAAGGGTTTCGGCATGCTAAAACTAATTGATCCTCCTGTTAAGGCTGCCAGAGAAGAAAGTCAGCAGCATACAATTATTAATCTTTCTCTCTCCTGTAGTTTTTCTCTTATTTGTTTTTAACATTACCACTATTTCTGCAGCAATACCTGATTTTCCTGGAGTTCCCTAAACTCTCCATTACTCCAGTCTATGCCTCAACTGTGTCAGTGATGATCTAAAGCAACTGCAGAAACACACCATCACCAACCATTTAGCAGTCCTGGGGTCCTCTACATTCTAAACAGAAGGAGTCCTTGCCTGTGCAGCAGTGACAGCCCAGCCAGGATGTCTCAGGTTTTCTACACATTCTTCCTCAAAAATAACTAACATTCCCAACATGTTCATTAGCAAAGCATCGCTTTGTTTTGTTTCCTTTAGCATCTATATAACGGAATACAAACCTTTAGTTCTAGGGATTTTATAATCCAGAGTTTCACAATAAAAATCTGTAGTAATCCGTCACTCGCTTCTTTAAAAAAAATAATTTCTCTATGGTAAATGCCCCCAGCTTGTTTTATTCTGGATTTTCTTCCCCTCGGTGTTTGTTTATCCTGCTGATCCTTAACCATCTCAATCACCTTAATATCTGTGGGGATTTTCAGACCTGCCAAGCTGTGTGTAAGAGGGAGACCTGCAGGCCATTTAACACTGAGCTCCTTCCCAGCACACAGTGAAAAATAAGGTGAGGCTAACTCGCACCTAGTTGTAGTGTAGCTCAGCCTGAGAACCCTAAGCACCACAAATTCCTTGAAACACATGCCCAATATTACTTATAACAGCCTTACCAGAAATCAAAACCCAAAACATTCATTTAGACCTTTGCTTTGTAAAATATGGATCAATTCGAAATAAAAGGCCTTTGAATTGAGTAGGAATTAGAACTGTCATTGATTTCCATGGCAATGGTCCATCCCAGACGTTAACATCCTTATTTTTGTTAGTTTTCAAATTAGGTTTGAGAAGTCCATCTAAAGGCGTCTTCTAAAGAAAGGTGACGGTAACGTGGCTCAAATTTCCCACCTTTACTGTTACTGAGGAAACTTCTCCTATTTCCACAGCACAACTTAGAAACACCACAGGAATGTGAACCGCAGCAGCAGCAGCAGGTGTAAAGCAAACAAGGCAAACGTGGCCGGTGGCACGTCGGGTCCGAAAGCTGAGGTGCACTCCTTTTCAGGCCGCGCTGCTTCCACGCAAACATTTGCACAAACCGCATGTAGTCACAGCTCGATGCAAACCACGGTCATTGATATTTGAAGAAAATTCCAATGTGTCATTTCCCTCTGTATTAACACTATCAGCATTGTACTATCATTGGTGCATACGGGATATGGTAACCTTACGTATAAAACTAAAGTATACTATTTTAAGGTACACAGAGAAAGTCATGTTATTTCAAACATAAACTTGTAACCTTAAACCAAGTATCAATGTGATGACTGATGAGTCCTCTACCTTTAATAAGGGTGGTACAATTTTTGCATTAAGTATAATCAAATCCCTGGAACTCATTTTTATTTCACTCTTGTTTTTCTCCAGTATACCAGTTTCTCTGCAATTGAGCATTTGAGCTTTGTTACTTTTCAATTCAGGCTCTTTTCTTTTTCATACCCTACTTTATAAGTGGCCTTCTATTATCCTTCCTATTTCCACAATACCTGACATGATTCTTTCAGGAAAGAAAGGTTATGGCAGAGAGAGAGAGAGAGAGAGTTGAATTACCCTTAAGTCTTAGTTTATTAGCAGTTGTGATTGCTAAAAAGGTAAGATGTCCTTTTAAATGGATTTGGCATTCATTTATTTAATAAGCATTTAACAAGCACCTGCTATGGGCTGGACACTGTCCTGGGTGCAGGGTAATCAGAGGTAAGTTGCATAAGGTTACTGTCCTCAAGAAGCAGTCAGTCTAGCGAGGGAGTCAGACTTGGAGTAAAACTAAGATACACTCTGTCAGAGGTGTGCAAAGATACTCTAGAGGGTTGGGGCAAAAGTAGAGTTTACACAAAGACACTGAAATTAAGAACAAATGCACAGTAACCAGAGGGGAGGTGGGAGGGGATAATGGGGGAAAAGGGAGAAGGGTTTCCAGGAACAAGGATGCATGGACAAAACTAAGGGGGGGGTGGAATCAGGGGAGGGGGGAGGAATGGCTGGGATGGGGGAAGAGGTGGGGGGAAGAGGTGGGGAGAAAAGGCAGAAAACTGTACTTGAACAACAATAAATTTTTTTTAAAAAGAACAGATAATGCAAAAAAGTAGGGTTTACAATTATTCCTGTGGAAAATAATATAATAATTAATAAACAACAATACAAGAATAAACTCTGTGTTCTGCATGCTCACAACTATAGACCTACTTTTGCCCCACCGTGCATGTACCCTCATGCAGGCAACTAATTCTGTTTGCCAAAAACTGGATGCTTCATCTAGAAACATGGAAACTGGATCTTCAAGTGTGCATAAAAGTTTCTCAGGTAAAAAACAAAAACACACACTTCCAGCCAAGATGGAGTCACAGGTGGACACACTGTGCCTCCTCTCACAACCAAGATTAAGGACAACAAAAATATAGAACCAAAAAGAAACAACAGGACAGAAAATTTAATTGTATGAAAGTCTGACAACAATTCACCTGGACCGGTAAGAGGGTCAGAGTCAGAGGCCAGCAGAGAGGGGTCACAGCAGGAAAAGGTGGTGGCTGGTGGTCCCGGGCATGCAGGTGGCAGTTGGCACACCCCAGGTGCACAGGCGGCAGTTACCAAGCACAGGGATGCAATGCAAGCAGACCAAGCGAGGTGCACAGGTCGGCTGACCGTGGTCACACATTCATGCGCAGATAAACCAGGAGAAAACGGGCAGTGAGACAGACTGTGCAACACTGGGGCCCAGCGCCAGGAAATAGAGCCTAAAAGCACTGATTGAAATCACCTGTGGGGGTTGAGGTGCTGGGAGAGAACCCCAGTCTCACAGGAGAGTTCATTAGAGAGACCCACAGGGTCCTAGAATGTACACAAGCCCACCCACATGGAAATCAGCACCAGAAGGGCCCAATTTGCTTGGAGCAAGTGGTGTAAGGAACTGGAATACAAGAGAGAACAAAGCAAGCACCATTGTTCCCTCTCGGACCCAGCCCCCACATACAGCATCACAACTCAGCAACTGGGTTGCCCTGCCCTGGTGAACACCTAAGGCTCCACCCCTCACTACGTAACAGCACAACCAGACTAAAAAAAAGGCTCAAACAGGAGAACAGATCAAAGCCTCAGAGCTAATTCATCTAAGCAACCAAGAGATAGCCAACCTATCAGATGCACAGCTCAAAGCACTGGTAGCCAACTTATCAGATACATAGTTCAAAGCACTGGTGATTAGGAAACTCACAGAATTGGTTGATTTTGGTTGCAAATTAGATGAATAAATGAAGGCTACACTAAGTGAAATGAAGAAAAATGAACAGGGAACCAATAGTGATGGGAGAAAAACTGGTACTCAAATCAATGGAGTGGACCAGAAGGAAGAAAGAAACAACCAAACAGAAAAGAAGAAAGAAACAAGAATTCAAAAAAATGAGGAGAGGCTCAGGAGCCTCCAGGACATCTTTAAACATCCCAACATCCAAATTATAGGGGTACCAGAAGGGGAAGAGGAAGAGCAACAAGTGGAAAACTTATTTGAACAAATAATAAAGGAGAACTCCCCCAATCTGGCAAAGGAAATGGACTTCCGGGAAGTCCAGGAAGCTCAGAGAGTCCCAAAGAAGGTGGACCCAAGGAGGAACACACCAAGGCACATCATAATTACATTACCCAAGATTAAAATGAAGGAGAGAATTCTAGAAGCAGCAAGGGATAAGGGCACAGTCACCTTCAAAGGAGTTTCCTTCAGACTGTCAACTGATTTCTCAAAAGAGACCTTACAGGCAAGAAGGGGCTGGAAAGAAGTATTCCAAGTCATGAAAGGCAAAGACCTACATCCAAGATTGCTCTACCCAGCAAAGCTTTCATTTAGAATGGAAGGGCAGGTAAAGTGCTTCCCAGACAAGGTCAGGTTAAAGGAGTTCATCATCACCAAGCCCTTATTATATGAAATGTGAAAGGGACTTACCTAAGAAGATAAAAAATATGACAGTAAAAGACAGCAAACTCACAGATATTAATGACCACACCTGAAACAAAAGCAAACTAAGCAAACAGCTAGACCAGGAGCAGAAACACAGAAATGGAGATCACATGGAGGGTTAGCAATAGGGGAGTGGGAGGAGGAGAGAGGGGGAAACAGTACAGAGAATAAGTAGCATAGACGGTGGGTAGAAAATAGGGGGAGGGCAAGAATAGTGTGGGAAAAGTAGAAGCTAAAGAACTTACTACACATGTACATGAACTAAAGGGGGGAATGTGGGTGAGAGGGGGTGTGCAGGGTGGAGGGGAATGATGGGGGAGAAATGGGACAACTGTAATAGCATAATCAATAAAATATAATTTAAAAAATAAATAAATAATTTTTTAAAAGGACAGTCCCAGAAGAGGACATAGCGCATGGAAAGGCATGAAATTGTAAAGAGCATGATGTGTCCAGGACAAGTGGCTCATCTGTCCCGACTCTGGGTCAGAGTTCATAAGACAGACCGAAGACACAAGGACACCTGGGTGGACTTGACCAAAAGACGAAGGGAGAGTGACGCAAACATTCTGAGAAGGGTAGGAGTTAGCCAACCTACATTTCTGAAAGATCATTTTGGCATTAATCATCACTGGGCTGGAAAGAGAAAATACATAAACCCAGAAAATTGAGGTGTTTGAGTTAAAACTACAGAAGGCAAAATAAAGGGTGTTAAGGTGTCTGGAACTAGCAGGCCCCAAAATACCTGACGCAAACATGCTCCCTTTCACAATAATTTTAAGAGCAGTTTTAGCTCTAGTTTTTGGTTCATAGACCAAACTTCTCAAGCTTAACAGCATAGGAATCAATTGGGGATCTTGTCACAGATGAGATTCTTCTTCAGTTTTGAGGGGGAGGGAGCCAAGATTCTGCATTTCTAGCAAGCGCCCCAGTGATGCTAACGCTACCAGATCCATGGACCACACATTAAGTAGCAACGTCGTAAGTCAGTGAGATAGCTGACTTTTTCAAAAAATGACTTCATAATGGTAACACGATGTTTGAACAACAGTGTTGATTATACAGGTACAGGAAGCATATATATGTTTGCCTTCCAATACCCCTTAAGAAATGACATGAAACACTTGCTAAAAATGTACAGTGGGTGGCAAGAGATTCCAGTCACCTCTCATAGGAGGTGCTCTCAGTGCCCATAGCATCCGTGCCGTAGACAAAGCTTGGCAATCATTGCCATTTAAACTATCTAATTTATTCTAGTAATCACATCAAAGTTCATTTTAAGACTTCGGTGGCCATTATGTTAGAAAGAAAATATATCTAGAAGGTATATGTTCTTAGCAGAGTATAACTGCTACTGTTGTAAGGCAGTTTTGATGTTGAACTGCTTGCTTACTGCCAAGATAAAGAGAAGGCCTCCATGTATTTAGTTTACCACTTTGTGTTTTGTATGTTGACCTTCTAACTAGAGCAAAACCATCAGGAAGGATGCTTGTCTTGATGGTTTTCTGACACAGTCAACATCACATACCAAAATGTAACCTGGGGAAGAAGATGTGAAGAATGTATCTTGCTCCCAAATGCTTTACTTCCTTCTAAGGGAGCATCTTTCTCCAGCTTTCAGGTTGTCCTTTCATCATTTTCCTGGTGCACTGTGACACAGATGGTGAGAGGTAATTTTATGCGCTCCATCTAAAAGCATCAGTTCCCCTTTTCATTGGCCAATCCATGCTGTTCACACAAAGGAAACAACACACCGGTGATTTATCTGGTGTAGTACAAATCAAGACTAAGCAAAAGCAATTCCGTCCAAATCAGGGCTTAGCCCTCAGTGGGAGAAACTTAGATATCCCTTGATTGTTATGAAAGCAATCACCGTTTTTTAATCTTGTTTTCCTCTCTCCTCCACTAAAAATAGGGGGCGGGGAGAGTATTAAAAGAGTTGTGAAGTAAATAGTATATGTCTATTTATTTATCATGTGATTTGAACTCTTGTATAAACTAACAGTAGTGGGAAAAATTAAATCACCAGAAATAGAGTAAAAATAAGCTACTTAGTTAATCTTGCAAAATTTTGTCCTGACCAAGAATATATTTGCCACATTTTCATATAATTTATTTGCAATTGACCAATTTAAGTCATGAATAATATCAACTGCTTGGCTAGAACTTCTGAAGTTTTTCTGGTATATAGTAACATTTTACTAAGATGTTTCAGAACAACAACAAAAAGCAAAATCAATGCTGGAAAAAAATGTTCTTTTTGTTCTAGGGTCTGTGTTTGGAAAATATTGCCATGCAGCATTTACGGTAACAGCTGTACAGTTAAACTTTAGGCACAAACTAAACTGCAGAGGATCTGCTGCATAAATAAAATCCCCATGGCAACTAAATGTGCTACTAGATAACAGAGAAAAAAGGATTTATGTGTTTGCTGAGCTGTCTTGCCCTAAAGGAATTCTCCAGGCAAACGCAGGCCACCTGCCACATGTTATATTAAGCTCAGCCTTCTGGACTTATTTTCAAATCCACAGCAAAAAGGTCCAACTACTTTTATTTGGAAGTTTCATTGTTTTTTATTCCGAGTCCGTCCAAAAATAAACAACTCATTTTTAAACTTGCCTGCTATATTTTGCCCTGGATGCAAAAGATAATTAATGAATTTGTTTGTGCTCCTAAACATTTTGTTGATCTTACTGAAATAACAAGCTTATATATACAACAAAGAGGTTTTTTAATTCACAGATTTATAGATTCTATAAAGTAAAAAAAAAAATGAAATCTACAACTTGCCTTCTCCAACATAAGATAGACTGATTAGAAGAACAGTGGTTGATGAGGAAGTTCCCAAGACTATGAAGGAAGAACTTCAAGAGCAAGATTAATATCTTCTGTAAATTTAACATGTAAAATATTTATAGTCACTTTCTTCCTGAAGGAGAGACTAGCTATAAATATTCTAGAGTTTTGTTATAGATGGTAAGTCAATTAATTTTAAAACAATAACTAAAAAATGTTCTTTTTTTTCTTTTAAGTACATTTTGCCAATTCCAACTCTCATATCTAAAGATACTTATTGATAATACTGCACATTTATGTTGATAATGCCATAATACTATATAATAATATTACAGTATTTTTGAGTGTGTGAAAATAAAATGTGATACATAGTATTTGAACTGGGAGAGGAATGGAAAGGTAAATATTCATTATGTGGGAGTCACTCAACATAATTCTCTACCAGAAAATGGGGAAATGGATTCGAATACGCACCTCCAAATTTAACATTTACTTCAACTCTGCTATCAGCATTGTCCTCAAGGAAATAATGACAGTGTTATCACCTGTAAATAAACATAATTCTTATCTACTCCTCAACCCTGACTAAACTGTAGAAATGTTGAGAGAATACATCTAAGCTACTTCTGCTTTGGTTGACATGGAACTGAAAGGGGGAGGGTAGAGAGAAAATGAGTCACTGACACACAGAAACGTCATGGAAGACTATGAAATGAAAAAATCACATTGTTGCCCTCACTCACTTCTGGTGCCATATGCTGATTACGACAAATTATTTTCAGGTATTTAAAATCAATGGAAGGATTAATTACAAGTTTACTAAATAAAAAACACAAATTTATATTAAGTAAGAAAGTTCCAATTTCAGTAAGATTTTAGTTGTTCTCTCTCAAAAATCTACATCTTTTTACAGGCCGATTTCCATATTATCATCTAAGGAATAAGCAAGTCTTCAAATAGACCTTGACTTCTGTAAACCACTAACTTGGCTACTCTGTAACATGACCAAATCTAAACCACCACAGCAGCATAGCTCAAAGAGACACCGTTAACACCGGATCTCCACCTTATATAGACAACTCCTACCATCCCAGTTAATGGAAACTTTCAACAGTAAAGTTATTTCCATGTCGTAAGAGTAGACAATTTTAGAAATAGCAAGTGACCTCCCTTTAGTAGAGGTACAGTCCTTGGGTAAGCTTTTCAGTAAACAGGTTGAGGTAACTCTAGATATACAGCAATAGCTCTCAAATACTTTTTTGACTATGACCCTCTTAGACTAGTCAACATCCTCCCTGGCCTTGAACCCTCTTTGTCTCCACACTGGAATATAAAGGTAATGCCACAATATTAATGTTTATCATTATACATTTGTTATATATATATTAGCACTGTATATAATTAAAGAAAACACAATTTTATATGTGATTTTATACTATAAAGGCATGACCTATTAACACTTCTAAAAACTTTGGACACTGGGAGTACATCAAAATATTGTCTCTTCTTCCTGGGCATACAGTTGGACTACAAGTTTCAGATTCCCTTGCAACAGAATGTGACCATGTGACTGAGTTCCAAATAACCAAGTTCAGAAAAGAAGTGACTGTGTGTGTCTTCCAGGCCTGGCCCATTATAAGCTTCCCCAGGTGATGCTACTTGCTTTTCTCTGCTTCTAGGTAACTGGGACAGATCCAATACCCCAAATGATTCTAGAAGCCTGGCATGGCTTTTGTCAGTTTAGATTTCTGAAATGACTAGGAGAAGCCAACTTCCTATCCACAGTAACATGCATTTTGGAAAATTCTGGAAAAAGAAACTATTGTGTTAAACTATTGAGAGTTTAGGGTCTGTTAAAGCAGCTGGTATTGCCCTAATGTTAACATTTATCTTAGTAATTTATTTTAAAGGAAGACATTCACAAAGAGGCCATCAATTGTATCAAGCTGGAAGGTTCCATGTGCATGCTTACCCATGTATGTGCACACATATTCACATATGTGTGCATATGCAAATGTGTGTTTCAAAAATTATTTATGTTTTATTCCATTTTGAACCATAACAGATGCTTATGTTGGGAATTTCTTGAGAAATTATGCAAAATTACTAAACACAACTCCTAAAAAGGGTTAGGTCTTGTTGTAAAATAAAACAAGGGTAATGAAAAACAGCATGTATACTGTTTGACTTCTATATTATTAGCTAAGTATACAGGGAGATAGTTCAGTAATACATTGAGATGTAACTCCTTTGTGATTGCATCCAAAATGCAAAGCCTGCTCTTATTGAGCAGAATGGCATTTTGAGTGATTTCCTCCAAAAAGCTACTTAAAGGCATCCAAACAGTCCACAAAATACAGGGTCCAGCAGAAACAACACCTGCTTGAGTGTGGTTGGTAGGGTAATATGGGTGTAATAATTTATAGTTTTAATTTGAGCATTTCACCTAAAATGTCATATGGTACACTTGAGTGTGATATTGTTTTGTCACAGAACTACATGTTTATGATTTTGTAATAAAAGGGGCATTATTTGTGCCAGACCTTTAATTTTTCTTTACAGGAAAGAACATTTTGGATGAGATTCCCATCTCTATGTCACAAAAAGTAGGTAATGAAACAGGACCCTGGAAGTATTTGATGTGAACTTTGGATTCTGATAAAATGCAGAGGTCTAAAAATGGATCTGCTTTTTGACCCAGCAATTCCACTGCTAGGATTATATCCTATGAACCCTGAAACACCAATTGAAAAGAACCTGTGCACCCCAATGTTCATAGCAGCACAATTTACAATAGCCAAGTGTTGGAAGCAATCTAGGTGCCCATCAGTAAATGAATGGATCAAAAAACTGTGGTACATTTACACAATGGAATTCTATGCAGCAGAAAGAAAGAAGGAGCTCCTACCCTTTGCAACAGCATGGATGGAACTGGAAAGCATTATGCTAGGCAAAATAAGCCAGGCAGTGAAAGACAAATACCACATGATCTCACCTTTAACAGGAACCTAATCAACAAAAAAAACAAACAAGCAAAATATAACCAAAGACACTGAAATAGAGAACAGGCTGACAGTGACCAGAGAGGAGAGGGGAGGGAATTTCAGGGAGAAAGGGGAAGGGTTTGAAGGAACAAGTATAAAGGACACATGGACAAAAACTGGGAGGGGGGGTGGAAACAGGATGGAGGTGGGGAGAGCTGGCAGAATGGGCTGGGATGAGAGTATAAGGCAGAAAACTGTACTTGAACAAAAATTAAAATAAAAAAAGAAAAAATGTAGAGGTCTCTTTTAACAGAAAAGACCTTTTCAAGTCTATAAAATAGACATTAGGAGCTAGCACAGAGATTTCTCCATAATAGTAAGTTAGGCTAAATCATTGGACAGTTGCTGGCCACTTTCATAACATTTTCCATATATTTCTCAATTAATAAGCCATTACTCATAAAAACCAAAGTTTTTATTAAAGCAAATATCTGACATATTGCATGTAATATGACCAAGATAGCACTATGACTGTCTTACATAAAAACAGCAAAGAAGCAAGCAAAATACAACTGGAGACATTGAAATACAGAACTGACAGTAACCAGAGGGGAGGGGGGAGGGAGATAACAGGAAGAGGGGGGAGGGTCATCAAGGAACATGTACAAAGGACCCATGGCAAAGCCAAAGGTGGGTAGGATTGAGGGTGGGGTGGGGAAAAGTGCTGGTGGGGGAAAAGAAGACAACTGTATTCGAACAACAATTAAAAAGTGATTTAAAAGAACAGCAAAAAATGCTTTTGAAGTTATTTACATAACTTTCATGAATCATCCAGTAACTCATATGGATGATTTCTGAATGGCACTCATTTGTTGTGTTCTTTCTTTACTCAATGTCTCTAGTTAAGGCTGAACACCTCATAAGACACAGTTGCTGTTGTAACTGTATTGCTTTATCCTCCCAAAGAAGTTGGTGGTCATAATCTCCACTCAGAACAGACTCATAGATAGAGAGCAGGCTGACAGTCCTGGGAGGATGGGAGGATAGAGGGATCGAGTAAAAAGGAAAAAGCACTCATGGACGCAGACTACAGCGTGGTGCTTGTGGGGTTGGTGGAGGTGGACGTGGAAGAGGGGATAGAGGGGATGAATGGTAATGGAATAAAATAAAAACTATTTTTTAAAAAGAAATGTCTTATGACATCAGCATAATATGTCCTCCTGAATTTTTAAAGAACTCTGTAGGCATAAGCACCGAGCAAAAGTTGATAGATCTCCATATACGATCCGTCTTTACTAACAAACCTCTGGGAACTCACTTCTAGCTCCTTACTCTTATCTCTACCTCCTTAAACATCTGAAACCTGGTTTTTAATATTTTCATGGTGCTACACTGTTTCTCTCCAAAGTCCCAAATAACCCTCCAAAAGTCAAAGCCAGCAGCCTGTTTTCAGCCCACAGTCTTCAGAAACTTTCTCCAATCCCTTTACAATATTAACCTTTTCTTTGATATACCTAAAGCTCTCCAAACAAGAGTGGGCCATGGTATGCACTCAGTAATGTTAGTAATGTCACTATTATTATTCATTCTTAAAACTCTGTTCTCTCATGTCTTCCTTGCAATAGAAATTGTATTATCTTCTATCCCTGATTGGTTTCTTGTGGTCATGAACTCCCCTCTTCCCATCTTCTAAAGTCAACTTTTTCACAGCCTGTTTCCTCAGGGCTCTTTCCACTTCAGTGCAAATGTTTGCATCTTTCATTACAGCATCGCGTAACCTACCCTAAAACACATATTACTTCTAGATGCTACATATCTTATTGATGAGATTCCCTTTCACATTAGAGGTTGCTTTCTTAATTTCTTGACTTTTTAATCCTGCTTGGCTTTTTACTGGGTTATTAAAAATGTCAAACTGGATTTTGTGAATAAGTATTTTAACATGAACACCAAACATAAGGTAAACCCAAAATATGCCTGTAGAAATATTCCTATTGCTATGGCATTAAGTAAACATAAGGATCAGAAAAGGAGGTTCTTATCTGTTGATTGCATTTGTGCAATTACATTTCTCAGCCATTACCGATGTTTCTCAGAAGAAGCACTCTTTCTGTTTTTTAAAGAAGCTTATTTTTATTGTATTAAATAGTGTTTCCATGACCATTT